>LNAC01000277.1:2236217-2248717 GCA_002007465.1 Ailurus styani
ACTGGGGATAAAGCAAATGAGAAATACTTGATATTCTAATTCTGTCATTCTGCATCATTAGAACTCAGATTCTGGGCATGAGGAAAGGAGATTCAGATTTAAGATCAAAGAGGTTAAATAAAAATTCTGCACTCCTCAATATGAATTCAAAATGTCAATCTAAACTTGTAATGAATTCTATTTAAAACAAAAATTTTCCTTGCATTGCTTAGTGAAAAGACCTAGAAATAATGACCAACCCCAGTGGCAATGAGCACTCTTAGTGCCCAGATTATAGTCTCCCAAGCATAATTTCCCACTATAGGGAACTTCCCACTATAGGAGTTTTCAACTCCTTGGAGGTTTCAGTTTTTTGGTCTTGGAAAGAAATGTACATATTAGATCTGGTCATTTTTTTATGCTACATTGCAACAAAGCCATAAAAGTAGATGAAAATCATGTCAAAGTCCAAAGGAATCAATTCAAAGAGTCACCCATTGGTCAAAAATGGGTGAGAATAAATAAGGGTAATAATTGCAATTAGATTGAAGCATTTCAAGACATTTAAGTATATGAGTTCATAAAGATAAATTATTGGTCATTGTTAAATGCTTCTCAAATATCAACTCCTTATTTTGAATACTGGCCTTTCCTATGCAAACTACACCTTTGGTTAACCCAATAGCGTATGAGGGAAAGTTTCTCTTTATACAGATANATTCAGCTAATAAATGACGAAGGAGAGATAGATTTTGAATATCACCATTTTGCAACCCCTCATGAATTAGTGGAACTAACCATTGAATCATCAATGGCTGTTGATATCACAAAAACAAGAGAAACAGAAATTATGTGCTTGTTGATGGTAAAACACAGCACCACCTATGATGTACTCTTGCCAAGAAAAAAGTACTTGAAATGATCAAGATTCTGGGTCCAAATACCAACTTACCAGTAATTGGATAAAGAAACCTGATAAATGGCAACACGTTTCTTCACTAAGTAAAATTCAAATGATGGCAAAGTCTACAGATAACCCACTTTCTTCAATAAGTAAATTCAAGGGAAGACATGTAGTAAAGGAAAAGGATAAATTATAAGACCTAAGACATTTTTTTAAAAGATTTTTATTTATTTATTTGACAGAGAGTTAGAGAGCACAAGTAGGCAGAGCGACAGGCAGAGGGAGAAGGAGAGGAAAAGCAGGCTCTCTGGGAGCAGGGAGCCCGATACGGGCCTCGATCCCAGGACCCCGAGATCATGACCTGAGCTNTAAAAGATTTTTATTTATTTATTTGACAGAGAGGTAGAGAGCACAAGTAGGCAGAGCGACAGGCAGAGGGAGAAGGAGAGGGAAAGCAGGCTGTCTGGGAGCAGGGAGCCCGATACGGGCCTCGATCCCAGGACCCCGAGATCATGACCTGAGCTGAAGGCAGAGGCTTTAACCTACTGAGCCACCCAGGTGCCCAAGACCTAAGACATTTTTAACCAATCTCAGTGTTCCGATCTTTGAATCCCCATTCAAACAATGTAAATAAATATGAGACAATTGGAAATTTGAACATTTACTAGACATTAATCATATCAATGAATTTTAAACTTTGTTAGTTAAGACATTATGGTTAGTCTTTTTAAAGAGACTTCATCTTTTAGAGATGTATATGCTGAAATATTTTTTGATGAGTTCATGTGAGACTTAGGATTTGCTTCTAAATAATACAGAGAGGGGAATGGATGGGGGTGGAGATGAAATAAGATTGGCCATGAGCTCATAATTGTTGAAGCACAGTTATGAGTATGCAAGTATTTCAGGGCTTGTTATGTTATTTAGCATACATGTAAATTTTTTTCCACTATAAGAATATCTTAACTTTAAAAGGAATTTATACAGTGGTCATTACTCTGTCTGCCCGCTCACTGATCTATTCTTCTGCCTCCTCAACATACCGTTAATTTTTTCTAGTGTATTTTTAATTTTGTTATGGTGTTCTCCATCTATGATTGGTTCTTTTTAATATTTTCTATATCTTTGTTGAAGGTCTTAATGAGATCCTCCACTCTTTTCTCAAGTTCGGTAAGTATCCTTATAACCATTACTTTGGATTCTTTATCAGGCATATGGCTTATCTCCATTTCATTTAGCTCTTTCCTGTGGTTTCGTCCTGTTCTTTCATTTGGGACATATTACTCTGTTTTTTCATTTTGTCTAACTTTCTGTGTTTGTTTCTATGTGTTAGGAAAGTCAGCTATGTCTCCTCATCTTGAAAGTAGTGGCCTTATGAAGAAGAGGTCTTGTGGTGCCCTGCAGTGCAATACTCCCATTCACCAGAACCAGGCACTTCAGAAGTGTCTCTTATGTGGGTTTCATGCACCCTACTCTTGTGGCTGAGCCTCATTTTCCTGCGATACAGTGGGCTTCAATGGCCCACATTGCCTGTTGTGGGCAGGGTTCTGTCCCTGTGCCATTATGGGGCCAGTCTGGGGCTTCCAAGGGCTTGTAGTTGGGTGGAATCAGCAAGTCAGACCAGATGCCTACCCTCAGCCTGTTTACTGGGGCTGCTGTCACTTGACTACAGGGTGCTCTCCCTGTGCTGCCTCCTGGGGAGTTTTTCTTGGTTAATCTGGCAGTCAGAACAGATGCTTGCCCCCAGACTGTGTGGTAGGACTACAAATCCAGTGATGGACAGGGTACTCTCTCTGCAGTGCCAGTTATAAGGTTGGACTAGTGGGGCTGCAGTCAAACTAGTGTGTATAGTTATCTTCTCTTCTTCCCAGAGCAGGAGTCATCTTGGAGTGGCACTAGTCCCTGTAGGGACCTCTTGCAGGATGAACAGAAGAGCAAAAAGAATAATAAAAAACATGAATAGATTAAGAGAACTCAGTGACATCATGAAGCATAGTAACATTCACATTATAAGGATCCGAGAAGGGAGTAGAAATCGAAGAGGATATTTCATATATGTATATACATATATATATGAAATTTATACATATACATATATATATCTCCATATAAATATATATGTGGAAACTTCATATACATATATGGAGAGAAAGAGAGAGAGAGACAAAAATGAAAACACAATGGTTCAAAATCTTTGGAATGGGAATGCAGGAAAAGCTGTTCTATCTGTTCTACAGGTCTGCATCAAGAAGCAAGAAAAATCTCAAATGAACAACTTACTTTACTCCTAAAGGAGCTAGAAAAAGAAAAAAATGAATATATAAATGTGCATATAAATGCACATACATATGAATATATATATATTTATATAGTAACTTATACAAGTTCTCATAGCTAGTAAAAAATGAAGCTGAACTTCAAATCCTGATCTAATGTGATGCCAATCTCCCTGCTCTTTACATTGACTGCAGTGTCTCTAAACATAAATGAGAAAATGTACCCTCAATGTCTGTCAATTCATGCTATCTCACCAACCTATCAGCTACAGACTCCAATAGGGGAAGTTGCCTTCCTGGTGAAACTGGCAATATCATATTGCTGAGGACACAGGGTAAGGTCCGTGGCTCTGTGCCTAATCACCCACCACTACTGAAAATCAGGTGATGTCTCCATAGAGAAAATACAGTGTAGACTCCTGTGAATCCTCAGCAGTTAATCTACGGTGGCCCAGATCTTTGAATAACATTAGCTAGACAAGTGTGATCATCAGAACATAATAGGATAAATGTCTACAGCTAATATTGGGGCTCATAGCATCGCTGAACTAATTCCACTGAATATATGAGAAGTAGGAGGTCAAGAAGGCTGGAGAAGGCTTAGAGCTGACACTGATAAATAGCAAACTGTAGGTATTAGAGTCAGATGTTATAGTCTAGGTAGGCAGGGCAAGCTAGGGAGTGGGGAAGCTGGAGACAGGACACCAACAGATAGAGGTGAGGAAGAGACAGGAGGCTGATTAATGGGAAGGTGTTTACTTTCTGATTTCCTTTTTCTACTCATTAAGGATAGTTGGGTCTAGCAGGCGGCAGGGCACAAAGACCTCACACACCCCATGGGACAAAGGACAATAGGATTGAAATATTTCTGATTGAAACAGAGGCGAAGGAGCCAGACTTGGCTCTGAAGCTTTTTTGAAATCCTGATTCACTGGTGAAGGTACAGAGGGGATAAACTGCTGGGTATAAACCTAGACCTGTAAGTGAGTAAATTCAGTGTCAACATGCTCCTACCCTAACTTCTATCCTGGTTGTTTTGGCCCTTTGGAAGATAAAAACTCACTAAATCCCATAGTCAGGAACTGAAAGGCAAATTAACGTATGACTGACAATGAATCAGAAAACAGACCAGATTGCCTACAGTTAGAGAAAAGAGGTCCTTGCTATTCAAAGTATGGTCCATGGACCAGAAGCATGGGCCTCATCTGAGAATGTGTTAGATAGCCAGAATCAGACTCATCAAACCCTACTGAATCAGGATTCATTCTAATACCAACCCTGCAGGTGATTCATATGCAAGTAAAGTGTAAAAGCCCCTCCAGAGCAGTCAGCATTACCACCACCACCATCATAGTTACCATTTATTTAGCACTTACCACATGCTAACTATCTCTTCACATGGATTACCTCATTGCGACTATGTGAACAGATCGCCATTATTATTCCCACGACACAGATGAAAAAGCTGACATAAAAAAACCCTTTTAAAACTTGAAAATTTACATGACTTGGAAATGGTAGAGCTGGGATTCAAGCTCAGGTCCTTAGAACCCTTAAGCGTGAGTCTTAAATGGTTTTCTTATCCTCAAAACTGGCCATACCCATTGGTAGTAATGCCATTGGTACCACTATGTTTGATTAAGAATGAATATATTACAGAGACAAATAAAGAAGGGAAAGAGAGAGAAAGATTCATCTTCACCACCAAAGAATTTTCAAAATGAGTTAAGTCCAGATTTAAAACAATGAAGTAGAGCAGGAAGGGCAAGGCACAATGAGAACTGTTAAAAGCCTTTCTTCAGGGCGCCTGGGTGGCTCAGTGGGTTAAAGCCGCTGCCTTCGGCTCAGGTCATGATCTCAGGGTCCTGGGATTGAGGCCCACATCGGGTTCTCTGCTCAGTGGGGAGCCTGCTTCCTCCTCTCTCCTCTCTCTCTGCCTGCCTCTCTGCCTACTTGTAATCTCTCTCTCTCTGTGTCAAATGAATAAATAAATTAAAAAAAAAAAGCCTTTCTTCACTGATTATTTCAACGTTATAAGATTCCATGTCCCACAGAAATACTTCTCTGAGAAGAAAACAAAATTAACATTTTTATATTTCATCTGTTTCGACAAATACATAATTACCCTTTGCCTGGCAAAGATTTTCCTTGTTGTCTCAAATGAAAACGGACTAAAAGCGACATGATTTTAGAATTAATCCCTACTATAGTTAGGATTTGCTACAAAGCAGCTGTTTCTTATTCTCGTTTCTTGAGGATCATGGGCTGATTATGACAGACTTATTAAATGTCTTTAAGAGGCTATCTGTGAAGCTGTTTTGGGCTGTTTGCAAATAGTTCCTGAGTTTTATCACAAAATTTCTGCCTGATTCTCTTGATCTAGGAGTGGTTTATATTAAGTAACTGAGAGATAATAATCAGAAAGAAACAGCATGCCTCAAAATCTGAAACAGGGCTGTTTTAATCAGTGTATTTTAATTTAAATTACTTTTAGCTTATTTTTCAAAGAGAGATTCCAGATTTCTAGCATTTATAATTCTTTCCCTTTAAAATATTGCTTTGAAGTGTGCAAAAAACACAGGCAGCAGCTATGTCTGCATGATACAAATCACAGGTTAAAAAAGACGACATTTTGTCAAAATGTCTCCTTGCCACTGTCCAAGGCAATTCAAAGAATCTTGAAGAGCTTTGTCCTCAATCATAAGCTCCTGGACAAGGGGATTTTTAAAGCACTCTCCACTGTGAGCCAGGTAATTTCTTCCACTGGTTCCCAAGCATCTTATCTGGATTTTTTCCAATTCCTTGTTGCTAACCTTTCACTTTAAATCCTTTCTTATTCTGTACACTCTACTGAGAACTTAATTCAGACTGTTTCTACTCAGGGAGTTCCCCATCTATTACTGGTGTTTATTCTTCATTTTTTGCCCATGTAGCCTGGTAGAATTTCCCCAAACACAGGTAAAGCCCTTGTGTGGTTCCTGGATATCACTATGGCATTCTTAGTTGAGCTGACCACAACCCAAGATGGCGTGACTGAGACCTTTGCCCCCAACTCAGTGCATCTGCACATAGTTACCTGCTATTTCTTATAAGGGTGGTCTTAACAGAGGTCACCTAGTTTACTGGGAAGTAGGAATTATTTGCTCCAAAGAGTACCTTATAGGCTTGAAGATTCCCATAATCCAGGGGTAATATGGTTCATTTAACTACTGTAGTCTGTTGAGCTGGAAAAGATCTGGAAACTCAGCTGGTTATAGACAAGTAGATCTTTCTTAATTGTTTACTTATTTGCAAGTTACTTTTAAAATTTTGATGAGGTACATTTATACACAGTAAAATGTGCAGATCTTACATTTACATTTTCTGTACACCCATGTAACCATCATCCAAATGAAGATATAGAACATTTCCATCTTCGCATAAAGTTCCCCTTTGCCACTTTTCAGTCAATCTCTCTGCCCAGAGACAACTGATATTCCCATTTCTATATAAGTGGAGACATACAGAATGTACTCACTTAAGTTTCTTTTGTTCAATATAATGTTTTTGAGATTCATTCATGTTTGTAGTTTGTTATTTTTCATTGTTGATTAGTATTCCATTGTGTAATATATACCATAATTTATTTATTCAACAACTGATGGATACCTGGGCTATTTCCTTTTTTTTTTACTATTTGAAATGAAGCTGCTGTAGACATCATGTATATAAGTCTTTTTGTGGACATCTGTTTTCATTTCTCTTTGGTCTATGAGTGGAGTTGTTGAGTCATACTATAGTTATATGGTTATCTTTATTAGAAACTGCCAAACTGTTTTCCAAAGTGGTTTTATCATTTTTTACTTCCACTAGCAAGGTTTAAGTGTTCTGATTGCTCCTTTTTCTTGCCAATACTTGGTACTGTCAGTCTTTTTAAATTTCAGCCATTCATCCTAGTAAGTATGCAGTGTTATCTCATATGGTTTTAATTTTAATTCCCTTCATAAATAATGATTTCATGTGCTTATTGGCACTCATATTCTTATTTTATGAAGTGTCTGTTTAGATCATTATTTTAAAGTTTTCAAGTTTACTATCTTGTGTCAGCAAACTGGGAGATAAACATTTCCTCCCAGTAGCCAGAAAACTAGAAGGTGACATATATTGCACAGAGAGATCCTCTGCTTGTTCTTGAAGCTATTCAGCACTACCAGCTGAGTTATTTCTTTGAGGGGAACAAACAAAAGCCTCTTTCAGAGTTCCAGGGATGTGCAGGGGCTATGCTACAATGGCCATTTGTCCATTTCCTCCTTTAGTCTCCTATAATCTTTATTGAAACTCTTGCTCTTAGTAGTAGATGACCCATGTCCTTGCCTTCCTGGAGTTTACAGTCTAGTAGAAAAGTAAGAAATGGAACAAATGATTCCAAGGAAAATAAATGTTTCAAAGAACATTTATTCAAAGGACAACAGAAGTGCAGGACACTTGAAGTTCATATATCAAGGGAGACTCACACTTCGGGTTAATAGAGGAAACGGGGAGAAAGAGTCAGGGACTGCTCCTTTGATGAAATTATCTTTCAAATGAACCCTGAAAAGTGGGTCAAAGTCATCTTGGGAAATAGGAAAAGGAAATTTGTTCCATTCAGATTGCTGAAAGGATTAGTGGTATATCTTCCAGCTGGAAATACCTGTAACCACATTTTCCACCACCCAAATTGCTACTCTGGACCACTGCACTTGATAAATTGAATGGGGGCTTCAGGGGCCTCTGGTGGTACTGTAGCAGTAACAACACCCTGTTTGTTATATAACCATGTAAGCCCATTTTCAGCTTCCTCAAAAATTATCACATTTCCTTTCTTCTTCAAATACCCTTGTGACATAATATTCTTGATTTTCTCTTATCTACCTCTTCACATTGACAAAACACCAGCCTGGTGATGGTAAATAAATTCACCAAGAGGGCAGGCTTTGTTTCCACACTGGGTCTCTATCTCTGTCAGTAACTGCCAGCTTGTTTATTAATCTGATCTTCACACTGAGTTCTTAACCACAGCTCTCAATTATCCTCCAGGATCTAGAAGTCTCAGTAAAAATATTTCAGCTCTAAAGTAACCCATATACCACTATCAATACCACAGGGTGTCAATAAAAATAGCAGACTCTTAAATTCAATCTATATTGCTAACCATTCTACCAGTAGGTTAGTAAGTCTAACTATAGAGTTTTGGTATATTGGTGTGCTTCATTTGTCTGCATGGAACACCCTCTACCATCACCATTACTCTCACTACTTACTTGATTCCTTTATACCACTGATATCCTGGAGAGACATCAGTACTTAAGCAGACTACAGAACACTAATCAGATATCAAGGATGGCTTCCCCTATGTTAGTGACCAGAACAATGAGTAACCAGTAATGTAGAAGGGGAAATTGGGCAGGAGATGCATATTGCTCTCCTTCTAGAACATACCTAGTTCTTAATGGTACTGGAAACTCAAAGAGTAACAAGCTGGCCAGTGATGAGCAAGCTAATAACCTTCCTAGCCTATATATCTTCTTTGCTGTCTGTACCTGCTCTAGATGCTTATGGAAACTTAACAGGCCCTCCTAACTATACCACCAGACCAGTTGTCTGACCAGGGAATCCACCACACAAAGCAGGAGTATATTTTATAGGAGATACTGGAATCTTATACATAGTTTATGTGAAAACCTCAGTCCAAAGAGTGGTAATGGGAATCCGTCACTCTTCTATAGAACATCTATGAACAGATTAAGGCTTTCCAGCAAGAAAACACAGGAAACATCTCATGAAGAGTTTAATCCCTTATTTCTCCTGGCTGAACTTGAGGTCCAATCTCATCATCACTCCTATCCATCTCTGGTTCCCAGTCCAAGCCTGTGCCACCTGGCCTAACAGGGTGGAAGAAAAATTCAGAGAATAGATAGAATGAGACTATACTTAATATTTAATGAGCTAAATGGCTAAGAATTTTCTAGAATTAAAGAAAGATAGAAAATGGAAGTTCTTAGATTACAAGAGTATGTTGAATGTGAAACAGGATAAAGAATAAAAACTTAAGACCAAAAACAGTATATTCAAAGGCAGAACATTAAGAATAAAAATTTAAAGCTTTAGAGAGAAAAGATAAATGATATACAAAAGCATAATAATCAGACTGGTAGCATTTGGTCAACTTAGAATAGAATTACTTGCAACTAAAATATATTTCAGGTATGGGAGTCTGTTATCCACAGACCCTCAGTAAAATAATTTGTAAGTTGTGTACTTTGGCCAGAAGAAAAATGAACTCAAATAAAATAACTAGTAGTGGAAAAAAAAGTGTATACCTAAGAATTCATTACGGAAAAATAGTAAGTCATATCTATTAAAATAATAAAAAGAGGATGTATAACTTTGAAACCAGTAGAGAATTAAAACGGAATCATGAATATTCCAATAATCCAGAAAGAAGAAAATAAATAAAAACAAAAGAAAAAATCCAACAAAGGCATGGTAAATAGAAAATACAAATAAGTTAATAGAAATAAATCCAAGTATACTAGCAATCCCAGTGAATGTAGATGGATTTTGCTTGACAAAACACAACAGAGTCATAGATGGAAATTTAAAAAAATATTACCGTATTCTGTTTTTTTCATAAAGAGACAAACTAAAAGATAAGGGCCAGAAAAAAAAGGATGGAATAATTTAGGGTTATTACATCTGGGGATAAATTATTACTTTATGTATGTATGTATATATGTATGTATTTTTTTCTGCATGATATACACAGATCTCCGGGGCATCTTTTTATTTATTTATTTTTTCTTTCCAAGTTTTTATTTCAACTCCAGAATACGGTAATATTTTTTAAAATTTCCCTCTATGACTCTGTTGTGTTTTGTCAAGCAAAATCCATCTACATTCACTGGGATTGCTAGTATACTTGGATTTATTTCTATTAACTTATACAGTGTAATATTAGCTTCCTAAACCAAGCAAAAACAGCAAAACCATAATGGGCTAGATTTGGCTCCATTAGAAAAGTGCATAGGATGAAATGCGGTATATATATATATATACACATGTATGTATATGTATGTGGGATTGTTCAATGTCACTAGTAATCANGGTATATATATATATACACATGTATGTATATGTATGTGGGATTGTTCAATGTCACTAGTAATCAGGCAAATACAAATTAAAACAATGAGACACAAGTTCAGACCAAAATTTTTTAAAAATTTTGTAGTACCAAGTGTCAATAAGTATGTTGTGAAATGAGCAATTTTCTGGTGGGGAAAAAATAGAGTCAACCACAACCTGACAAAAATCAAGTAAAGCTGAAAATGTGCATACCCTATGATTCAGAAATGCCGCTTCTTATGATGCAGCACCAAGAGATTGAACATGTTTGCTAGATGTGCAAGGATGTTCTTTGCAGCAATGTTACCCTGACCATAAATAAAATAAAGACCTTTTGTGTTGAAAATATATACATATGCAGTACAATTATGAAAACATGGGTGGGTAGTAACCGTGATAGTTATTACTTTGAGAAGGGAGGAGATGGATTTAGGGAAAGATAAAGAGAGGGCTTCAGTTATTTCTGCAAAGTATAATTTTCCATCTTTAAAAAAATAAATATGCAAAACAAATACAGCAAATTGTTAATGTAAACTATTGAAACTTAGATAGTAAGCATATATTAGACTTTTATATTTCCTTTGTATTCTATATGATTTGAATTTCATGATAAAAAAGAATAAAATTCCATTTAGAATGGCAACAAAATATTACTAAATAACAAATCAAATAAAAGATCTGTGTTATGGACACAACATGGATTTCCCCTTGAAACAAAACCTTTATTTTGTTCAGAAATCATACAAAATTGAAAATATGCATATTCTATATTCCAGCCATTAATTCTACTTCTTATATCTCTCTATATTCTGGGGTACCTGTAAAACTGTTCGTGTGTCTGTATGTTCATTGCAACACTGTATATTACAAGGGTGAAAAGTATAATGGGAAGGATACATTCCAAACTCATAAGTATTTATCTTTGAATGAAAGCATTATAGGTTTGGAGATAGGTGACAGAAAAGAATTAAATCTTGTTATTTTTTAAGGTAAAGGAGAATTAAAAATTTTAATGACTAATCATTTTGAGTTGTGGATACAAGTATTTGCATTGTCTTCTTATTTGTCTGTTTTTAAAATTCCTCCTTATTTGAAAAAAGGTTTTTTTTTCTTTTTTAATTTTATTCTTTCAGTGAACCAAGATTCATTGTTTATGCTCCACACCTAGTGTTCCATGCAATACGTGTCCTCCTTAATACCCACCACCAGGCTCACCCATCTCCCCCCCCCACCTCCCCTCCATAAACCTCAGTTTGTTTCTCAGAGTCCACAGTCTCTCATAGTTCATCTCCCCTTCTGATTTACCCCAATTCACTTTTCCTTTCCTTCTCCTAGAGTCCTCCATTTTATTCCTTATGTTCTACAAGTAAGTGAAACCGTATGATAATTGACTTTCTCTGTTTGACTTATTTCACTCAGCATAATCTCCTCCAGATCCGTCCATGTTGATACAAAAGTTGGGTATTCATCCTTTCTGATGGCTGAGTAATATTCCATTGTATATATGGACCACATCTTCTTTATCCATTTGTCTGTTGAAGGGCATCTGGGCTCTTTCCACAGTTTGGCAATTGTGGACATTGCTGCTATGAACATCGGGGTGCATATGGCCCTTCCTTTCACTACATCTGTATCTTTGGGGTAAATACCCAGTAGTGCAATTGCAGGGTCATAGGGTAGCTCTATATTTAATTTTTTGAGGAATCTCCACACTGTTTTCCAAAGTGGCTGCACCAACCTGCATTCCCGCCAACAGTGTAAGAGGGTTCCCCTTTCTCCACATCCTCTCCAACACTTGTTGTTTCTTGTCCTGTTGATTTTGGCCATTCTAACTGGTATAAGGTGGTATCTCAATGTGGTTTTGATTTGAGTTTTCCTGATGGCTAGTGATGATGAACATTTTTTCATGTGTCTGTTAGCCATTTGTATGTCTTCTTTGGGAAAGTGTCTGTTCATGTATTCTGCCCATTTTTTGACATGATTATCTGGTTTTTGGGTGTTGAGCTTGAGAAGTTCTTTATGGATCTTGGATATCAGCCCTTTGTCTGTAGTGTCATTTGTGAATATCTTCTCCCACTCCGTGGGTAGCCTCTTTGTTTTGTTGACTGTTTCCTTTGCTATGCAGGAGCTTGATGAAGTCCCAAAAGTTCATGGAAAAAAGTTTTAAAAAGGAAAGAAAGAAAAAAGGGAAGCTCATA
>LNAC01000277.1:2249976-2307060 GCA_002007465.1 Ailurus styani
CCCCCCACCCTGCCCCTCAAGTTCCTCATATCAGAGAGATCATATGATAATTGTCTTTCTCTGATTGACTTATTTCGCTCAGCATAATACCCTCCAGTTCCATCCATGTTGTTGCGAATGGCAAGATTTCGTTTCTTTTGATAGCTGCATAATATTCCATTGTATATATATACCACATCTTCTTTATCCATTCATCTGTTGATGGACATCTAGGTTCTTTCCATAGTTTGGCTATTGTGGACATTGCTATAGTTTTTAAATGTAAATGCTGCCTCAAAGTACACTCACCATTTTAGGAGTTTTGTTGCATATTGCCAATTTGAAATGTAGAAAGATTCTGTCAAGTTTCATTCACATCACCAAAATACAGGAGTCCTAATTCCTGAAACTTTTGCCAGTCCTGAGCATGACTTTTTTTCCTTCCTTTTTCTATTTTCTTTCTTCTCTGTCTTTCAGACTTTCATTATGTAAATCTTTCTCATTGTAAATGTGTTTCTTTGTGTTTAATCTTTGGGGCAATTTTCTATGACATCAATTACCCCTTTTTTCAGTGTCATTATTCCTTCTTTTATGTTTTTACAGTGAATACATTGTTGTGACTAATAAAAATATGCCAAAGAAGATGTCACTTGTTAAGTATGAGAAATCACAGAGGTTACATGTCTAAATATACCTAGATAGAATTGATGTTCACATTTAAAACAGGAATTCTTGATTTATTGAATTTCACCTTTTTCCTAGATAACCGTGCAACATAGGGGCTACTGAGATGCCAGCTTTTGGGTAGAAAGGAAGAAAAGCTTCTGTTTCTCTCAATTTTCTGTGTGTCTCTCTGGTTGCCTCATCTGCCTGGCAATTGTAATCCCAAAGTAGAAAACTCAGTGCTGGCCGCACAGCCTCACAGATCCTGGATATGGGGGTAAATGGAGCCTGAAGAACACAGCCCATCTCACAAACACAACCCCTCTGGAAACAGTGGAGCATATGCCTTTTGATACCAATGGGGATGGCTGAGACAGAAGTTCTGTGTGGAGCTCTGAGTAGAACACAGTTTGAAGTGAGGCTATCTTCTGGGCTAAGCAATACAGACCAACAATGAAGTCAAGTTTACCTGGAATTAATGAGTGAGATATTCCTAAGTTCCAGTAGCTCCTGTAAAATCCTCAGAGGCTCCTATGAATCTAGACATGGACCTCAAGGCCAAGGAATCTTAGCCTACTTAGAAGCTAACTGCTATTTATGTTAAGAAGGGTTATGATTGGGTATACCAGTAGACAATGTATCCAGTAAGAATTTATTGAGCACCTACTTGCCTAACAGTTGATGAAATCTGAATAAATGGCTTTATTCTTTCTAATGCCAAGTCACTGATTTGCACTTAACCACCAAAGAGCATTAACTGTTAATGCACTATGAGGAAATGCACTAATGAACATCTGTATGCAATGCTTCATGACCACAAATTCACATGTGTTACAGAGGAGCTCAGCCTTGTATGGCCAGAGCTCTCAGAGTTACCTACCTAGGAAGACTGAGCAGAGCCCATGAGGTGCATTCTTTAGTAGCTGAGCAATAATCTTAGAGAGTCACTGAAAATGGCTCTAAGAATTTGGAGGAAAAGCTGAGGGACTCTCTAGAATACCTACTATTCCCCCCATTTAAAATAATTCTGGTTTTGTGTCAGGAAGCTTTCTAAAACTTTCTGTTATCTGGTTTTTATCATATCTCTAAGCTATGGGAGTATGACATTACCTTACGAGCATGGCTTTCGAACTAGGTGTGCACACAGTTCTGTAGGTATGTTTACTTCTCCACTTAGATCCTCATTATCTGATAGAAGCTCCTCTATTTCTTGAGAATCTTGGACAATGTACAGATTAAACAGACTATATCTTGGGAGGAGGAGACTACAGTCTGTGGTGGGGCAGCCAGAGTGCTTTCATATCCTTTTATTCTTTTTCTTTCATCCTTTAATGTAAGCACACCTGTATTACTTGTGTAAAAAATGATTTGAGTACTGTAAGTCTGCAAACAAAAATATGGTCTTGAGGTCAGAAAGAGTGAAGTTCAAATTCTAGGTCTGCCTTTTGCTCAGTCTGTGAGGAGGGATAGTTACTGGTGCTCTTCAGCCATGGATTTCTTCGTCTGTAAAAAAAGGATATAATTCTTACTTCCTAGGGAAGATTTGCATTTTGTAGGGCCTGTAGCTTGTAAAATTTTGGAGGTCTTCCTTAAGAAAAAAGAATAGGAAACGTGAATGTAAAATTGGTATGAAAGTGAGTATTTATTTAGAAAGAGAAAATATATTAAATTTTTTAAAAATGACAAATACCACAAACATCAGAAGACTTGTGACACCTGAATGCATTGCTAGGATGTGTCTCCTGGAAGGAGAAGCCTTGAGACTGAAGCTACATTAGCTTTAGGTAGAAATGCCCATGCTCACTTTATATGGCCATTGAGAGGCTTGAATGAAATGCAGTTAGTGTCTGCTTAGCCCTGAGTCTGACACATGTGACAGCTCCGATGGATGTAAATCTCTGTCTCTCTCCTTGTTTCCCTTTTCTTTTCTTTCTTTCCTTTCCGTTTCCTTCTCTCTCTCTTTTTTTTTTTCTCAGAATTTCTCAGGCAAAGGAGGCTTTAAGGAGCTATAACCGCCTAATTGTTCATCCCAAAGATTCCTACTTTTTTTTTTCTATGCCCGATTGAGGACATGATGGTAAAATTATTACCAGGAGTAGCAAGTGGACTAAATTAGATAAAGCGTGTGGAAGGGCCTCACATGTAGCGCCTGGTCTCCATTAAATTAATACCTGACCACTGAAGTGGATTATGGCTCGCTCAAAGCAGACATTTTTTAGTAAGGCAAACTTTATCTAAACTACTTGTGAAATGAGGTACATGCACAGTAATAAAGATGGAAACTTAGGTCTGAGAAAGTGTTTGTTATCCTCAAAAGATCTTTATTAACTGCTTTGGAGAAATCCTGCCACCCAATTTAAAAGAGCACAAAAGAAGCATCTTGGTGAATCGCTACCAGGTGAATCGAGTTTCGTGGCATTATCGTCCACCCTGCATTCTGTCCTGTGCTGATTCTTTTCCCAAATGACAGTTTCCCAGTAGGTAAATAGAGCCAGACCAAATAAGCCCAGCATTCAAAGGATGAATTTTGAGAGTGCTCTCGTACAACTGTGTTTTGTATGTCCTTTACTCAAGTGACGTAGCTCTCATTTTATATAGTTCTGAGAATCAATTTAGAATGATTTTTGCTGACATGTATTTGGTATTTCTTTTTAGTCAAACTTTTTTTTTCACTCTTTGCCCCTCCCCCCAATCTTTCTTGGGAAAGTGATAATGTAATTACTTTACAAACCACCTGGTAGGTGGTTTGCTTTGTTTTTTGAAGAAACTTAAAACAGGATACATAAAATATCTGTGAGAATTAAAACAAAGGACTTTTGCCGATGAATCCATGCCAAAGGAGAGCAAATGACTTGAGGAACACATGAGTTTTTCCTGGAGGATTAGCAATCAAAGCAAAAATAATTTCAAATATAATTTTGACTCAAAGACCAACTTCCCCAGCATACCTATATCATAATCCCTCTACTTCAGAAAGTGGAGTTTCCACATAAGGAGAAAACACAAAATCTGCTGCATCTGTTTGGCAAACAGTGAGATCCTCCCTTATGGCAGTTTCCACCCAGTGACTGAAATCAATGGTTATACCCAGACAAATATAGACAACAATATCTGTTAAAATCAGATATTTTGATTCTACACTGAGAAAACATCAATATGCTTAAATATAAAATTTTTAAACAAAATTCGGTTAAACAAAGAATTTGAAAGTATCTTTTTTTTCATAGTCTAGACAAAACAGTGAAATAGCACCTTAGCCCTTCTGCATTGCTTTACTATCAGGCAAGTGCAAGAAAAATTAGCATTTTAATCTATGAAATGTCACTGATACAGATCGAAGTAAAATCTAGTTTTCTGGATCAAGAAGGGCAGATGTCATACATAAGAAAACAAAGTCACCTTGAAAGATTACTTGAGAAAAACTGAACAAATACTATAATTTATAATTTTAGGTATGGAGATAAATGCCAAGGGACTGTAATTAGGCTGAGTATGTAGCATTAGCTAGAGCTGGGATTCTGCTCGGTGGGTGCCTTATACCTGGCTCAAGCTAGCACATTTAGGGGATGTGTATACTGAGGACTCTTGGAAAAAAATCATTTGATGGGTCAACTTGGATGTTTACTGTTTTAACACAATTGAGTAGCCGATTAGTTAAAAAGAATGGTTATTTTTGTTATATTAAAATAATCAAAGCAATTTTGTCATTTAATTTTAAAAAGGCCACTATTGGCACATGTACCCGAATGTTTATAGCAGCAAAGTCCACAATAGCCAAACTGTGGAAAGAACCTAGATGTCCATCAGCAGATGAATGGATAAAGAAAGTGTGATACACACACACACACACACACACACACACACACACACACACACAACGGAATACTATGCAGCTATCAAAAGAAATGAAATCATGCCGTTTGCAATGACGTGGATGGAACTAGAGGGTATTATGCTGAGCGAAATAAGTCAATCAGAGAAAGACAATTATCTTATGATCTCTCTGATATGAGGAACTTGAGGGCCAGGGTGGGGGGTCGTGGGGGGTAGGGAGGGAAAAATAATGAAACAAGATGGGATGGGGAAGGAGACAAACCATAAGAGACTCCTAATCTCATAAAACAAACTAAGGTTTACTAGGGGGGTGGGAGGGTAGGGATAGGTTGGATGGGTTATGGACATTGGGGAGGGTTTGTGCTATGGTGAACGCTGTGAAAGGTGTAAGCCTGATGATTCACAGACCTGTACCCCCTTGGGCAAATAATAATAAAAATTTTTTTAAAAAGGCCACCATTTAACACATTTTTACTCTTCGTCAAGCACTGTAAATATTAGGACAGAAATATCCATGACCCATGGAACCAACACAACTACTCTGAGTATTACAGGGCCAATTAGGTCAGTGGTAGCTGAGACAGGGTCCTTCAGTCTGCTGGACCCCAAAGCCTGTGTTCTTCTCTAACACATGTACATTTTGAGCATGAAGCATTGTCTATACAGATGTTCATTGGTGCATTTCCTTACAGTGCATTAGCATTAACACTCCTGATTAATCGATGACTTGGGATTAGAAATCATAAAGCTTTTTATTCAACTTCCATCAATTTCCAGACACAGAGTTCCTCAATGAATGCCTCGCCCTGATATTCATCTGATCTTCATTCCCAGGTCTTCATCTGAAACTTTCAACCAAGGCTCTCTTCGGTGCCTCTGCTGAAGACTCCTCATGGGGGAAACTCAATATGCTTTCCCCACTCTCACCCAGCACCCCGTACTTTCCACTCTTTCCAGTCTTTCCTGCTCAGACTCCAGAGTCCATAAAACTGCCAGAGCCTTTTGTTCAAGGCTAATCCACCTGACTGGTTGAGAAACCAGTCTGCTCTTCCATGGGAAAATAGCCCAGCGTGAGTCAGCGCTTTCTCTGGTTTTTGGCTCTTGCTTAGTATACCACTGCAGCAAGTGACTAAGAGCTTAGCTTTTGCATTTTTGGCTTGTTGCTTTAAATGGCTACTGCAACACCTGACAGCTTCTCTCACTCTCTCCAGGCACTCAACAGAATGGCTCTTCACAGTTGTTTCACATGGAGGCCAGGGGGCAGGGCTCTATCTTCACATCAGCCATTTGTTGACTAAAATTCACACTCCAGGAAGCTGCATAATCTTGGGGGGGGGCCATTCCTTGTGGCTGGAAGCAATGCCTAGGGAGGGGCACAGTTGTGAAGCATCAGCTCCCAATATTCTTAGCAGCTGGGGATGGTTCTTTGACTCTGAGGAAGGACATTTGTGGAGCACCACAGTACCAACTATTGTCCACCTCTTGTACTGCCGGGATCCTCTTTCTTCTTGTAATAAGTTTTTTTTTTTTTTTTCTTGTAATAAGTTTTATCCCAACTGGGAATAGGGTCTTCAGAATTCCAGTTTGCTTTTTTCCTGACAAAGTTGGGCTTAAAAGGAGGAACTATAGCCCCCTCAACAGTTCTCCTCAAAGGTATAACTGATGCTTGCCATCCGCCTCCTCAACACATACTCTGGATTCCCCTCCCCCTTGGCAAGCACCCTTGCTAGACTAGGCAGTTAGCTAGGGGACGTCATCCAGACTCTCATCCCCGAGGGGTCTGAGCCCCTGGTTCACAGGCGCTTGACAGACTGTGGTGACTGTAGTCATTCATTTAACTTTAAAACTAGGCGCAGGAATGCTAAGAGATACCGTTGGTGTTTTGCTGAGTGCCAAACACCTTCTCTGTTCCTGTGTCTGAAGGCCTTTCTCAGTGAGGGGCACATCTGTGAACTTTCAGCAGCAGATATTCCCAAGAGCAAGGAGATACATTAACTGGCCCCGAGTCAGGGATCTAAATGAGGTACTACAGTATCTACTGGAAAAAGAAGTCAGAATTTCTGGGAATTTTCATAAATTCCAAAAATCTGAAGTTACTCTATATTTTCATAACACTTTTTTTATATGTTTAAAAAAATAAGAGTTCCACTTCTGACCAAGATGAAGTAACAGGAACCCAAATTACCCTACTGCCTAAAATAACATGTCCTCCCCACCCCCACATAATTGTATATACCACATGGAGTTATGTGAAGATTAAGTGAGTTGATACAGGTAAAGGACTGACAACCCTGACTGGTCCAGTGGAGGTGTTCTATAAATATAAGCTATTACTCTTCTCATTACCTCATTTAGAATTTCCATTGACCCTAAAAAGTAAGTGTTGCTTGTACTTTGCAAATCAGAAAACTGATCTTTAAAGGGTGAAGTAACTTCCCTAAGACCACTTAGATTGGACATTGTAGGTAGAGTCAGAATCCAAACCTGGGTTTGTTTGCACCCAACAGTCATTTGTATGATTAAATAAGTTATTGTTGCTTGTTTGCTGCCCCTAAATTACCAATGCAGATTGTAAATCTTTTGAGTTCTTTTTATATCTCAGACCCGGGACAGTATATTCAGAGTTAGGCACTCAGGAAATGTTTGCTAACTGGAAGGATGAAGAGCTGGTGCCTTCCTTTGCTTCTAGAGACTGGCCTGTTGCTACTTTGTCTAACTGACCTATTGTTGATGTAATTTTTTCTTGTTTGTTGTAATTGTAAAAGCAACAAACTTTCTACACTGACATCATATACTACATAAATAAAACCATTAATAAAGTTAGATGAGGTGTAAACATTTCTGGAACTTGGTTCTCTCCCTGAAGAACTTCAAACGTATAACATAACTAAGTTGATCTCTTTTTGCCCTCCCATAAATATGTGTCTCCTTTTTTATTTTTAATTCAATGACTATCATTAGAAGGTCTACTTATTTTTTGAGTATGTTACTTGTAGTAATTTATATAAGTAAGGCAAATGAAAAATTCAGTCAAGTAGGTACTAATTCCCATCTGATCCCCCAAACCACTAAAACAATAGGTGAAAACATAGGGTGTGCAATATTTCACTTGGAAACTTTATAAACAACACATGAAATATGAAATATTTTAGCAAGATTGTGGCATAATGTGCAATTAAATATGTGAATAAGCTGACATATTGCCACGACTTTGGTGGTAGAAAGAAAATTTGGTCTGTGTCACTCGTTAATGTCACTGTACAGTTTTCACTAATAAATTCATTAGGGGTTAATGGGAGTCTCATGTGAATAATCAAGACCAGGATTTTTCTTTCCTGGTAGGTTCACTGATCCATCTTAATGTTTAAGCAGAAATCAGGTTTTCCGGAAAAACAAGGTCCAAAAATAATGGTCTGGTTGAGTGAAATGTAGTGGATACCTGTGAGTTTTGCCTATTCCCTTAAAATCCCCTATGATTTCCTGTTGAAAATACCCATCCCCTATTCTTTGTTATGCAGTCGGAGTAGGCATGTGCCCATGTGTGGGAATGTGACTTAGGTGAGATTCAAATAAAGCACAGTGAAGCAGTTGAAACCAAGTGGGCTTTTGTTGGCTTGTTAAAAATAAACAACCTCTCCTTCTGCTGGGGTCAATGAATGGATAGGCTATAAGGTAGTTGTTTCCAGCAGTCATTATACCATCATAAGGCAGCTGACTTCAGGGAATATGGAGTCCACATGGGAGGGAAGCATGAATCAAGGAGAAGGAAACAGGCAGGGAGGCAATCCAATGACATTGTGTGGCCCTAGAATACAGCTGTAGTTCAAGTTCACTCTAGCATTTTCCAGTTGTGTGAACCAATATATTTTCCTTTTACCTTAAGCCAGTTTGAGTTGAATTCTTCATCACATACGAAGGAGTCCTAATATAATAGCTATTACCTTATAAAAATATCAGTTTCTATTAAGTTCTGAAGTATTTGACTCTTAGATGGCAGCAAATACATTTTCCAAGTACTTAAGTTATTTAGTATTCCAAGTTATTTTCTACACAGCTCAGATGACCAATTGGAAAGTGATATATTCAGTGGTTCTACCAGGCTGACTTATATTTCAATGTCATCAATAAACTATTTAGTGTGTTGGAGTTACTGGTCGCAGTTTGTGCGCTCTTGTTTATTTTTTTGTTTTTGTTACTATAATTAAGATATGCCCAGTTAGACTATTAAACTTAATATGATAATTAAGTAAAAATGACAGTAAAAAATAATCCAAAAATTTTAATAGCAAATCACAAAGAGAAAATAAAATAGAATTCTGGTACTCTCATTACACAATGCATTGTAAGCTTTCCAGCAACCAAAGCCAAAAGAAAATTAGATGAAGTTTAATAATTTCCACTGTCTGTTAAAAGGAAGCTTGTCAGTTATTCAGAAGAGACAAGCTTAACAAATCTTTAAAAAAAATTTTTTTCTATACCTGAAATTAACGTAATACTGTATGTTAACGATATTAGAATTAAAATAAAAAAGAATAAAAGCTGCAACAGTTTTATTTGCAAGATATTTACATTGAAATCAGATGATTGATATAAATTTTGCCATCCACTTTTAAAAAGGTTGGGGTTTTTTTTGTTTTGTTTTTTGTTTTGCTCAGAACCAAGAGCCACTTATTTATTTATTTATTTATTTATTTATTTATTTATTTAGCAGCCTGGGTTTTTGTTAAAGAAGTTTCATTTTGTTTGCACTGTTTTTGTTTTCTTCCCATTCATCATGGGGCTTGGTAGCGACTTTAATAAAATGCTGTGATAACATTTTCATGGCTTGCCTAATGTCTAATGATTAGAAAAGAAGAGATAGAAACCAGCTGGTTTAACCTTCCACCAGGCCAAGACTGCAGTGAAGTATCTTATCAGACAATTGAAACCACGTGCTCCAGCTCTGACCTCCTGCTCAAAAAGGTCAAGGAGGTAATGTGCAAATTCGGGGAGGCTTCTGAAAGTCTTTTAAAAGGACTTCTGGGTGGTAAAGCTTGGCTGAAATGATTTCTTCATGTTCTCTGGAAACTCAAACCCAGTATTTTTGCGGAGTCTGGGCAAAAGTTGTTGAATTTGACCTTGTTACTTCAAAGCCTCTACTGCGCTCTTAAAGATAAAGGAAAACAGCATGGCCTGGAAACAAATGGACCACTGGCTCCAAGCAATCATTTGAAGGTACTTAAACAGTCAAAAAGCATTAATATTATCACCAAGCTGTACCCTTCTTGGGAATCCTAAAACTACAACACAGTTTCCTTTATCAGCATCTATGTTTGGCTCTATCTCTTCTCCTTTTTTTCAGTCACAAGGTTCTTTAAGTGTTTCATCAAGCAATTTATGGGGACTCAATTAGTCCCTTATTCTTCCACAAAACTGTATTCTCTTTCCAAAAATTCAGAAAAAGCAAAATTAAAACCATGAGCTCAATCTGCTCGAGATGTTTAGTAAGAACTTACCGTGCATGTAAGTACGGTTCTGGAACAGGCAGCTTTCAAATTTAAAACCGTTAAGAAGCTCAGGGGCACGATGTCACTGGGGGACTTATAAAGTGAAAATGAGGAAGTTGTTCCATCTTTACAATGATTGGTTTTTAAAATGGAAGCTTGTGGGGCATCTGGGGGGCTCAGTCACTTCAGTTCCTGACTCTTGATTTCAGCTCAGGTCACAAACTCAGGGTCGTGAGATCGAACCCCACATTGGGCTCTGTGCTCCCTGGAGTCTGCTTGAGATTTTCTCCCTCCTTCTTTTCTTCTCCCGCGCGCGCGCGCGCGCGCACACACACACACACACACACACACACACACACACACACACACACACACACACACACTTGCTCTCTCTAAAATAAAATCTTAAAATAAAATGGGAGCTTGAAGACAGCAGGGGATTGGTTAAAAGGATTATCTCATTATCAATTTTAAGAAGATAACTTAGGTTTTTTTTATCATTTATCAGTCTCTTACAAGAAATAACCTAAGTTAAGTTTTGCTTATGTTCTTGAAGTAGGATAGATTTGGTTTTGCTTACATGGCTCAAATGGTTTTGTCTGCTCGGTGAATTTCCAAGTCTGTTCTCCATTTTGTATTTAACTATAACATCTGTGAGATCCCAGCTTACTCAGTTTTTCCCTCTGCTTTTTAAGACCTTGCCTATTTCATTGCCTCATTGATAATTTATATATATACACCCTCAAGGTCTGAATCATTTGGGCTATTAATCATTTTATCAGAAAAATCTCCTTAAATTAAACATTTAAATCTCAGTAAGGATCTTGGGGCATTAATGCAGGAAGCAAAGACAAAATAAAACAGCTTCAATTACTTCCAATTATATTTTTCTCAAAACAAACATTAAGTTTTTGCTTAGAAATGCCAATGTTTTCAGTTGCATGAAATATTGTCCTTCATAGTACCTCCATTTACTGTTAATGATTCCTAGAAACAAAAATGGGAAACTGTGGGAGAATAACAAGGTACCTTCTATAGATGACAGAAACAGTTATATGAAAAATGTAAATAGTGGAGATATCCTTTGTCTGCCTTTTTCACTTAGATATGCATTTGTTGATGAAAATTTTGCTTATTTCTATTGATGAATGCTTGCTTATCCCAAGTTTCAGAACTTAATAATGTTTACAATTTCCCTGTGTAGAGATGATGATAATTACAAGATGTATATTACAGAATAGTATTCTGATAGCATCTCCAACATCAAAGACCATAGATCTGGAGTATGTGTAACACTGTGTGTACCACATATACCAGCCAAACACCAAAACATCTCAGAATATCTCCATATAAGGAGTTTAGGAGCCACAGTTCTAGGTTGGAAAGGAGCATGGGAGGAATTATCTTGGAAGCACCTTACTTTACCTTAGTATGTTTATTTTGTTTGGCTCAGTCGGGGGTCAGAACGATTAGTAGCATTCTAGTCAGTGGCAATGGCCAAGCAGCTCCTTGATTCTGTATGACTCAGCTAAAAACATGGGTGCACAAAAAGAAACAGGCCCACAAATGTTTACAGAGGTAAGTGCTAAAATCACGGAGCTTCTAAGTTTTTAATCTGTTACCTGACTGCTGCCATTGGCATCTGTGTGTGGTGAAATAAGGACTCTATCCCCATCTGAGCAAGGACCCTTCAATTCTGGTCGTAACTTGACTACATGATAGGATTTAACACCGATCAGACATTGTCTGATAATACTCTCCTATTTTTCAAACCTTTATTCAATAAGGAATGAGATTTCATATATCCGTGAGTCTCCAAGTGTGGCCAACAGCCATATGCTAGGAGAGTCCTTATCAACCGATAATAATAATACAAATCCAAGTTTTTTCTTCAGCTGTGCCAGGTGAAGGACCCATGGCTGCCCAGAATGTTGCTTTGAACCTATGCCTCAGGACTACACCCTGAGTGAGTCATTAAGGGCTCCTAAACTTTGAAAGCCATGAACTAAAATTAGCACCAAACTTAGCTGTGTTGTCACACAGGCCTGACGACGCTGCGAGGCTGCGATAGCGCCTGTGCCTGTTTGGGGCACTGGATGACACAGGAGTCCCAGGAAGGAGGTTTTGCTCCCAGTGAGTCATCTGTATTCTTTGGACCTGCTTACACTTTTCCATTGCTTCCATTCTTGCTGGGCATTTAGATAGGACATTTGATTTGTCTTCATCCTTACCCATTTCATTTACTGAATCATTATAGCACCCATACAAAGTACATACTTGATAAATTGGCAGGGTCTGAACAATGGATGGGTGGCTTTGAAACCTAGGTTGGGGGAGGGGGCGTACAGAGAAGAGTATGATATCAATGCGAGATGTCACAGCAGATGAGGGAGGAGCACAAATAAGTCCACCATCTACATCAAAAGGAGAAGTGCTGCTCTAGAGTTTTATAAAAGGCGCTGTTAACAAAAAGGGAATACCTTTAGGGACATGTTTTGTTTCTCCTACTAAATTCTTGAGGCCCGTGTCCACGTCTGATTTGTGCTTTTCTGCCACAGTGTCTTATGGCTAGTGAGAACTGAATGTCTTAGTAATTTATGCAATAACCTTTCCAGTCTAATTTTCAGTAATATTAAATCCAAGGAGTATCTAAAATTTTCTATGTTGAATATCACAAACCATGTATAGCCCTGAAATCCTACCGATGTCTACCACGTGGACTGTGTTGGTTCAATTTCTTTATAGGTCTCTTTATGACAGTGGTGTAAATGCAGCTATTTTTCACACCCCATATCCTTCAGAGTCCTCCATAGGGAGGATCTGAATCTGGTCATCAGAGGTCTGCTAGTTCTTGTCGGGGCCGGGGAGAGGCGGGTGGATGGCCAACTTGCTGCCTCCTTTATTATGCTTTCCTGCCTACACCATATTGCCAGTCCAACTCCATGTCTTTCTTATGAAAATCCTTTCTCTGAAATGTCAGAAATCCATCTGCAACTGGAGAAGTATTGGAGTTAGCAAACTTTTGACACCAACATGAATTCCTCCTCTATAATTGTTAAACTGGGTCTTAAATTACTTTATAATTTCATACACACTTCCATGCAGTATCTGCATTTGTTTACAAATATCCTTAAGGGAACTGTATACCTCCGTACTTGTCCGTTGCAGCTCATGGTCCTTCCTTCCTAGAAAGGGGCGGATTTTGTTTTCATGCCTCCTGCTCTCCCCTGCAGAGCAGTTCCTCAGGAAAATGGGATCACATCTTTTCAAGGTGGTCTGAGATTAAGATGGTGCATGACTCAAACGTGGACAAGGAGTTGTAAAAGTAAGTCCATGTGGTGGCAGTTTCTAAGGAAAATTTCTGCACTAGGAACGAAGGCCATGAGCAAGGACATTTCCTTTTGTTTCTCTGTGTGTTGTTTTTCTGAATGTGATGCCTAGGATGCTACACTGGACTCTCTCTCAGCCTCAGAACAGCGGAGCTGTGAAGGCAAAGGATGGGTTCTTTGGGCTGAGTTCCTAAATTTACTGACCCACAAGTGTGCACACCTCAGGACTTCCTTTTTGTGAGATAAATATGTATAAATATATATATAAATATAATATATATCTTTAATATGTATATATATATCTTTATTGAATAAACATCTTTATTGAACTCCATGGCTTTTTGAGTTGCAGTTATGAGACCCGCAGTTTCTGAAAGCATCCTGATAGGGCCTCTGAGTGTAAGTATAGCCTCCAGGCTCTGCCCCTCGATTATTTGCTTTGGTTTCCTAGTTCTGGATGTTAGATTCAGGTGTAGTCTCATGCTTTTTCCTCTTGATGTCCTGGATTCTTGTCATAGAGGTCTCTCCTCCCTTCCACATGCTTATAATGAGCAGTGATTTGGTGCCCACTGCTCCTGTAGGCTTTGTGGGCGCTGAGACACTGTCCCAATCCCCGTGCGGCCACTCGGGCCTGGCCGCCATGGTGGAGCGTGGCTGCTTGAGTTTGTACGCATTGTGCAGGCTCGCAATGCTCCCTATTTCTGTTCTTTCCAGGACTGAAAACATAACCACGTTGAAGTCCACTCTGCTCTTCTATTTTCTGCTGCTCTGTTTTCCTTACTTTGCCAGTTCTTTTCTGATTCTTTCCTCCATCCATTCTTGGGCTTGTTTCTTCTTTTTCCTCCTCCTTGCATGGACGTTTTGGTTTGTTAACTTGGGCCTTCCTCCTCTGAGCACAATCGAAGGAGCCATGAATCCTCCCGTCGGGCCATTGTGTTTTGGGGAGAAAGACTGGTTACCGGACACTACCAGAGATGCCAGACACACAGGGCCTTTTAAGAACCAACAGTGAATCTGGGCAGAGAGATGCAAAAGAGGACCTAAGAAAAGGTCGTGGGAGCCATATTGCAGAGGTTAAGCACACAGACTCTGGGTCCTCACAGCTCAGATTCAAACCTGAGCTCTACCCCTTATAGACGTGTGATCCTGATTTAACCTCCTTGTGCCACAATACCCCATCAAATGCAGATGATGATAATTAGTGCTTGTGATGTGGGCAGTGCGTTCATATACAATAAGCACTTAGCACAAACCTTTCCTGACTCGTAGAAAGTGCTAACGTTTATATGATGGTCATTATCATTGAGCCTGCTTCCTCCTCGCCTGGGCTGTGAGGCCTTTTACAGCCCTTTCCGGGAAGTACCAGAATGTGGAGGCCTACTAAGAGCAGGGGAACGAGAATGAACGGTCCATGGCTGTTCCACCCATGCTCACTATGGTGAGTGGCTCAATTGCATGATTTGGACCAGAGCTAACCTGTCTTACAACAAGGTGGACCTTGTTCAGTGTGACACTGGCTCTCCCGAGCCCACTGCATGCAGGAAATCCTTCCTGGTGACCAAGACTCCTGGAGAAATGAAGCTCTTTGGTTCCAAATCACAGATCTGAGCAAGTACCACACCGCATGACATTAGATAACAAAAAGTACATGTCGATCACACCACAGACTACACTCTGATAGATACCGCACATAAACCACAATTCATTCCATGCCTTTTAAACTACCTGATTAAGTTGTATAAGCTCATCCTTACAACTTCTCATAAGAGAGCTGAATTGAATTAACTAAGGGCCTGCCTATTGCAACTCACCCCTTATTACATGCCCTATCCATGCAACGTGGATAGTTAAAAAGGTAAACCTTAGGGGCTCAGTCGGTTAAGCATCTGCCCTTGGGTCAGGTCATGATCCCAAGCTCCTGAGATCGAGCCCCACTTTGGGCTCCCTGGTCAGGGAAGAGCCTGCTTCTCCCGGCCGCTCTGCCTACTTGTATATATTACCAGTTAAAATATCTTCAAAAATGAAGGAACTACATTGTTTGGGAACTTGGTGAAAGGGAGGCTTTTCACTATTCAAGTTAGGCTGGGCTGCATTGAACAGAAAAATAAAAATAACAAGGGCTTATACACGAAAGAAGTCCAGGGTAGGTACTGTAAGAGCTGAGGCTACAGCTCCGTGAGGTTAGAGCCCTCCACACACCTTCAGGCTCTCTACTCCACCCCTTAGGTTGTGACCCATTTTCACGGTCCTGCCATCAGGCCCCCTTTCAGGAAGCAGGAGGAAGGAAGGGTAGAGAAGTCCTTCCCTTTACAGAAGGCGTCCCAGATTCCTACCCACCACTTCTTCCACAGATAGCTGATTGGACCTTAAGTGTGTGGCCATGCCTTTTTTCCAAGGAGTTTCTGGGAAATGTAGTTTGGGGCTGAAGTAAAGAAGAAAGCAAGAATTAGGAGGCTACTACTATCATTCCTTCTATGCTTTTGAATTATGGAAAAGCACCGACTTAAAAACTAAGTAAAAATCATATTTAAAATGTAAGAAAAAAAGCCTGCAAATGTGTGCATGGGTAATGCCAGCCTTTTGGGTGGGGGGCTTATTTCTGACCCCACTCTCCAGTTGATCCACTGAGGAGTTGCCCTTTCCCTATGTCCTGTTTTATCCCTGGTGGACTCAGGGCTCCCTAGCGCTAGTGCCCCCTAGTGGCCACCTTGGTGACCTGGGATTCAGGAAATACCTATCAAATGCTTGCAAGATTTACATGAAGTCATATTTTTAAATCTCCCAAAGTCACTTGCAGAATTCAGTCCACAAAGTAAATTCAGAACCATTGGTCTTTGAGTATTATTTTAAAGCATTGTCTTGGTTTTACTGATGAGAGCAAAAATTTTTGCCACATAGCTATGTCTGCATTGTTACCTGACTTAAAGTAGTTTGTGTGTTCCAAAATAGGAAAACTCGAAGCTTTAATTTCAAGCTCTATTTAACATGCTTAGAGATGAGGAGTACTTAGGAGAGAATATAGTTTGCTTAAGCTTGGCATCCCAAACACTAGAGAAGAGTAATTCATATAATTTAACATGTAGTTATTAATGTATGCAATGTATATTCTATGTAGAGGTTCATTTAATCTTCTTTATTATAATCAACTTAATAAACACTTATTTAGTACTTTACAAATAATTTTGTAACTGAAACTAAGCACTTTTGCCATCCTTCAGGAGTCACAACCATTAAAACAGAGTAAATTAATTTTAAAAATATCCTAGTCAGCACATTTTTCTTTATGTACTGACAACATCAATTGTGAATAATAAATGCTAATAGCCACTCCATCAAATAATAATGATGATGATCAGGGGACTATTTGCTTCATTAAGTGTAATCATCTACCCACAGATATTTAGGCCTGATATTCACTGTTTATATTTCCTAACCATTCACAAAGTAGGGCTATTTAGCAGAGTTTGTATTTAACATTGTGGTTTCCCCTAACCTACTGGCAATCTACAAGCAGTTTGTTGATTCTTTAGATTTGGGCAGATGAGTTCTGTTGGAGGCAGAATCCCTTAATATCTGCTTCTCAGTTCTCCAAGTGAGAGGGGCTTCCCTGCAGCCCACCCCTCCAGGAGGAGCCAATATTCACAGCGAAACTTGATTGTGAGATCCTTATAAATCGAAGTGGGTTATTTTGCCTCTTAACCAGAAAGCAGACCCTTGGCCCCATACCTCACGCTTTTGCACACCTGAGGCAGGGCCACTTCTTACTTGCTCTCTCTTGCTGCCTATTTTGCCCAGTGGCCTGGGCCTGTGGGACAGGTGTCTGGGCAGATATAGAGGAGTGGCTTTGAGAACCCAGCTCCCCCTAGCCAGCTGACAGATGTATACAAATTATTCCATCGTTCTACAGCAGAAGCATGATCCAAAGACCTGAATAAAGCTTACATTTTGTGGTTGGTATGTACGCGGGAAAATCCATAGGGAACTCCTCAAACTGTCCCCTTCTTCAAAATTTTACGCATTTTAGTAACTGACAATATTCAGAAACCCGGGGAGTCGCCTTTGCCTCATTCACTCTACATTCAGTCCATCAGCAGGTCCTGTCTGCTCTGCCAGCATATATCTGAAGCACACCCACTTCCCTCCTCTCCATGCCTCCAGCACCTCTCAGCAGATCACCACTCAGCCTCCTAACCTGCCCCAGCTGGTGCTCTGTGACAGCCCAACCTCTACAGTGCTGACGGTAATCCTGAATTGGGTAGATCCCCTAGTCAAAAGTCTCCAATGGCTTCCAGTTAAGTGAAGAATAGAACCCAAGCCCCTTTCCATGTCCTGCAGGTTTTTCATGTTCCAGGGCCCCTGGCCAACCTTTCTAATCTCCTCTTATCAGGTTCTCCCCCTTGATGAGTAAGCTCTGGTTCCTAGAACTTTCTGTCCATTCCCACAACATGCTCTGCTCAGTCCTGTCCAGGGACCCTGTGCCTGAAAGACTCTCCCCTACCCTCTTCACAGGGCTGCTACCCTTCTTACCTTTGAGGATGTGGCTTAAATGCCTGAATACAAATGTCTAAGTGGCTTAAATGGCTCAAGTAAGAAGGCTTAGAGAAGGGTTCTTGGACCATCTTATCTTTACTCCCTTCACTAAGTTCCCCCCATTTTAGATTATCAACAAATCCTGCTTATTTTCTTCGTAGTGCTATCAAGAATCCATGATTATTGGGGTTTTAAAAATATTTATTTATTTATTTGAGAGAGAGAGAGTGAGAGCATGAGCCGGTTGGGGTGCAGAGGGAGAGGGAGAAGCAGACTCCCTGCTGAGCGGGGAGCCCACATGGAGCTCAGGAGTCCATCCCAAGACCCTGATATCATGACCTGAGCCAAAATCAAGAGTCAGCTTCTTAAATGACAGAGTCACCCAGGCACCCCCATGATTGTTGTTATCCTGGTCATTATTTTATTGTCTGACCCCCAAGCAAAGCAGGGTTTTTTGTTTCATTCACTGCTCTATCTCTGAAACACAGTGCTTTTCTAGGCACATGGCAGCAACCTGATAAATATTTGCCATGGGAATAATGACTAAGTGAGTAAGACTGCTGCTGATCTTCTTGTGCAGCAAAGCATCTTGAAGCACTAGATTCAATACTATTCTATTATCCCCCTAACAACTTGACCAAAAACTTTATTTGCCACTGAAGCATTTAGCACAGTACCAGGGATGGCCCAAAGAAAGCAGTAGCAAAATCCAGAATATATGAAAGTTGCTAGGAAGAATACAACCACCTTGTGGGCCCTTATTTTAAAGGAAAGCAAGTCACATGTCTTTTGAGGTCGCTTATGTAGTCACACTTAGGGACCATCCTGCCATCCAAGACGGTGTCAGGCTTGCCTGGGGCCTTTGAACTTGTTCACTCTGCTTGGGGTGCTCTTCTCCCAAATGCCCGTGTCTCTTCTTTGTCCTATTGTCAGGTAGTGCTCGGGTATCATGTTCTCAGTGAGGCCTTCTCCCCGAGCACAGGAACACACATACTCCCAACCCCACTTCCACGCCCTGCTTTCCATGATACTTGTTACAGTCTGATATGCAATCTATATTCCTTCCTTCTTTCCTTGCTCCCTTCCTCCCTTCCATGACATCTCAAGAATGTTTGTTTAGTCACTATTGAATCCCCAACCCCATAACGTGATGCCTTGCACCCTGTTGGTGGTCAATAAATATAAATAAATAGAAGGTGGCATACTGCAAGAATGAGAAATTTGTTCATTTTCCTAAAGTCTTCAGTTCCGTGTTGACATCATCTACAATGTGTCAATGTAAACAATCCAACCAGTTAAAATGTACTTTATTCACACACCAGCATAAGGCTGTTAAGGTTGTGTACTGCTCAAATGCAATGAGTCACATTCACAGAGACTTACCTCCTGGAGCTAGACACAACTTGCAGAGCCCCACAGGAGTGAATGCCTGTTGTTGTTTGAGGGAAGGAAAAAAAGAATAAAAGAAGTAGGGGGGCTCCTGGGTGGCTCAGTCAGTTAAGCATCCAACTCTTGATTTTAGTTAAGGTTATGGTCTTAGGGTCATAAGATTGAGCCCCTTGTCAGGCTCCATGCTCAGCAGGAAGTCTGTGTCTCTCCCTCTCTCCCTCTGCCCCCCTTCTCTTCCCCTTGTGCTTGCACATGCATGTTCTCTCTCTCTAAAATAAATCAATCTTTGAAAAAAAGGATAAAAGAAGTAGAAAGAGAAACTGAAGAAGAGAGCAAGAGGGCAGAGTGCATAGTAGAAGAGAAAGAGAAGAAAGAGCTAGAAAGGCCAACAGAGGAATGAAAACCTGGCCCCGTACCTCATCCCTCTCTAGCTCTCCTAGCACATTCATCGGGGACCTCCTATCCCCTCACTGCAGATTTTGTATAACACTTGAAAATCAGGGACTCCTGGGTGGCTCAGGGGGGTAAAACTTGAAAGTCAGCCAGCCATTTAGGTCACTCGCAGCTTCAGCTGTACTGATATCTGATAAAAACAACAGGTACATAGACTGTCCACTTTAATTTTAAAAAGAATGCCTCTCCCCTACAGCCAAAATTCAATTCATCTATGGAATGCCTGCTCTTGATGTGTTAGGGTGACCAAGCCTGGGGCTGTATGAACAAGAGATGGAGAACAGCAGTAGAAGCAGGAGGACTGGCCAAGAGATTGCAGGTCTGGTCGCAGTGGGGTCTTGCAGTGATTGGAGAATGGTCTGTGGCAGTGGGAATGAAATATAAAACCAAGAGATGGGAATGAAGAGGTTGCAGGATTTTATAATGATTGCATGTAATGATGGAAGGAATAACACAGGGTCCCAAGGTTAGAGACCTGAACAGTCCTGGCTCGACTGTTAGTAAAAATGATATTTGAATATAAGATTCTGTATGGATCAATTGGGTAGAAGATGGAAAATTGGTTTTTAAATATGTTTAGAGGAAATTGATCTTTTGGAATTTTAGGCAAGTCCTACTGAATGGAAAGATTTATTAATAAAAAACAACATACTATAGAAGAATCTGTATAATAAACTTCATTTTTATCTTAATTGTATAAGAAAAAACTGATTTTGACTATCAATTTCCAATTCCCCTTTCTTAATGAGGTTATATGGGCAAAATAGCAAAATACAGAAATTTGAACATAATTAGGAAAGGAAATTTTAAAACTAAACCTCACCAGTTTTCAGAGATGTTTGAAGAAGGAAAAGAAAGAAATTGCACATATTTTTTTTGGCTCATAGCCCAAAAAACTGTACCAAGCTTCATAAGAAATTGAAGTAGGGGAAAAGCTGGAAATTACAAAAATAAGACAGGGATTGGGAAATTTTTTGGTAAAGGTACAGCTTGGTTGGAAATAAAAAGCTAAGAAAAAAAGTTGCATTTTATAAAAACTACAGTAGTAATGAAATCTTTAAGCCTCATTTATAAGAAACAGGTTAAAAAATGTAAAGACTTGACTGACGTGGAAATAGAAGACTATGTGCCCTTCTCACTTTCTGCTAGTAAATCTTAAACCAGGTTTCCCACTCACATATGACCACGTGACATTGGACAATAAGAATATCAACCTCAAAGGTTGTTCTGAAAATTCAGTGTAATGATCCACACAAAGCCACAATACCTATCATTTCGTAAGTTCTTCAATAATCATTGCTATTTCAACTCTTCAGTGATTTTAAAATGAGATGTCATTTTTGCCAAAAAGCTAAATACTTATTTTTCCTAGTTTTGTCCCTTGTTCATTTCAGTCCTGGGAAAATGCCCATCCAGCTTTATAGCAGAGGGCAAGATAAAATGTCTGGCTTCCATCAACGCTTACTTGATCTTGGGCATTTATCAAGGATGGTTATGCTCTTCTGGGTAGAATCAATTACTCTTCTACTCTCAGTTTCTGAAGCAGTGACCAAATATTGGAAATATTTCAATCCGTAACATCTATGGTACCACCTTTCTCTTTCTGCCTTTGCCTTCTGCACTGTACTGTGGGGACTACACATGGAGGAAGGCAGAAACCACCCACTCCCACCTCCATCTCCCTTTCTCCTACCCCATCCCCCCATCCCCCTAACGTTTAACCTTACATTTTCTGGAAGCTTCAGTCTTCCAATGTATATGGAAATGTTTAGAACTGAGGTAGTCAGGGATAATAATAGTAAGAGACAAGTATACTGTGTGCCAGGCTGTGCTCTAAGCATTTTATACACCTCTGGAAAACCTCATTTTATCCTCATACCATCCCTATGTGGTAGATTATATTATCTTCATTTTATAGAGGAAGAAACTGAGGCACAGATAGGTAAACTCCTCGTAGCAAGCAGTGAGTAGTGGAGCTATAACTTGAACCAGGAATCTGATTCTAAAGGCCATCCCATTACCTTAGCCTCTCCCTCTAAAGGGAGTGTTTCAACATCAACTGGCAAGAAAATGGCAGCCAGTTGTATTGTACATTCCTGGGGTGTGGGGTGAAGACTCTGTTTGGGTCAAGGGTGGTATCTCCCCCATTCTTTTAGAAGCACAGGCAAGTCACCAATTAGTTTTTTCAGTTGAAACTTCTCTGTCTTACTATCAGAGAAAATATCCCCTACATCTCCTCCACACATTTTTGGACTGTATCTGGCAGTTTTCTCTAGAAAATTGGATGGGGGCCTCTTCTTTGGTCCTTGGTTGCTGCCATTTTCAACATTGTTTCTTCTGTTACACAATGTACTCTCAAATACTGGTTATGCTCCCAATTCTGCAATCAAGGTGCTGCCCTCTGCTAAAGGCACAGCACAGAGGCTCTCCTCACACTTCCGAGGGTAGAACGGGGGTCGCCATTCATAGCTGTGCAGGTTGGGTAACATGACCAAGGAGGCACCATACTCATTGTTGACATCATAAATACATATATTTATTACAACAGTTATTCAGCAGATGGCAGTGAAGACTCTTGTTTTAACAAAATTTGTATACAATCAAAATTTTTTCTGACAGATGGAGATAGTGTCTTGAGGAAGGAGTCCTGTCCCAATTCCTCAATTTTTAAAGAAAGTGTTACATGGATTACTCCCATCCAAGTACTAACCAGGCCCAACCCTGCTTAGCTTCCGAGATCAGACGAGATCGGGTGCATTCAGGGTGGTATGGCCGTAGACAAGAAAGTGTTACATGGATTACTGATGGTACCAGCCAATGTGGACAGTGGTCAATTCTCAGGCAGGCTTCTTCTGAGTCCCAGCTACCTTTAAAACACCCTACAGCTCTGGCCCCTTCCCATCTACCTTGTTTAGACTAAACACACTAATTTTCTCTCCACAGCCTCAAACTAGCCTAGTCCTCAGAGACGGGAGGTTACATTCCAAGAAACTTTATTTCCACCTAGCCCTAGAAATACAACTAACCTTGACACAAAAATCTGGTTACTTCTTCCTAAAAACGAGCAGGGGTAATAGGTAGAAGAAATACTTCCATTTTTCACTTTTCCTAGGTGAGTATATAAACAAAAAAATAAAAGAACCCAGTTAATCCCTCTCCAACCCTGGAAATCTCCTTACTGGATTAATATCTACAGTTCTTTCCTTGGTTGTTAAAAGAAGATGAGTACAAAAAAAATTCTTTTAGATTAGTGGGAGAGGGTAAAATAGATGAGAATGCACATGGCATAGATCACTCAATGTTTCTGAGTCCGTACATACTTAAAAGGGAAAAATATCTGAGAGGAATAATGGAGGGTGGGTTGGGTACAGGAGGTAGGTTAGAGATTTGGAGTGATGCGCTGAGGTATAGAAATTTGATATTTGGAAAGATTTGCTGTGTTTCATGCTCTGCAACCCTCTCCTCAATTTCCTTAAAGAATCTCAGGAGGGAAAGAAACAACATAATCACTTTGAAAGGCATTTAAGAATTGGATTTCTTCCTTTCTTCCTCCCTTCCGTTCTTTTTCTTCTTTCCTTTCCTTTCCTTTCCTTTCCTTTCCTTTCCTTTCCTTTCCTTTCCTTTCCTTTCCTTTCCTTTCCTTTCCTTTCTTTCAACATCATTTGGTTTTACTGGTGATTCACATCGTTTGCCTAAGTGGATGTCAGTTTGGTAAATCATAAATTCCCCACTCTGTGAGGCTGCCTTGAACCACAAGTTTATAGGACCTCTGCCTGCGTTCTACTGCATGATTTTCCTTTATGACAAACAACACATTCAGAGGGAGTAACGCAAAATTGTCACAGGACAGCAAAACAAGATGAAAAAGCATGATCTGATTTTACCAATAATGCCAAACAACTGAAAGAACAAAACCTGGACATTCAACTGAGAATAGCCTAGGAAATGAATAAATTATGAACAGAATTAGCATTTTCATTTTAGTTCTATATACCCCAAAAGTAGAATTTCTGCATTATATGATAGTTCTATTTTTAATTGTTTTAAAAGAAATCTCCATACTCTCCCATAGAGGCTGTGCTAATTTACATCCCCATCAGCTGTGTGCAAGAGATTTTTTTTCTCCATCTTTTCACCAACACTTCTAAGTTCTTGTCTTCTTGATAATAGCCATTCTAACAGGTGTGAGGTAGTAACTCACTGTGGCTTTGATTTGCATTTCCCTGATGATGAGTGATATTGAGCATCTTGTCACATGCCTGTTGGCCATCAGTTTATCTTAATTGGAAAAATGCCTGTTCATATCTGCTCATTTTTTAAACAGAGTTTTTTTGTTTGTTGCTATTGAGTTGTACGAGCTCCTTATATATTTAGGATATTAATCCCTTATCAGATATGTGATTTGCAAATATTTCCTCCCATTCAGTAGGCGGCTTTTTTTTTTTCTTCTAGTATAGTTAGCATACAGTGTTACATTAGTTTCAGGTATACAATATATTGATTCAGCACTTCCATACATCACCCAGTGCTCATCACCACAAGTGCACTCCTTAATTCCCTTCACCTATTCCACCCATCCCTCCACTTTCTCCCCTCTGGTAACCATCAGTTTGTTCTCTACAGTTAAGAGTCTGTTTTTTAGGTTTGTCTTTTTTTTTTCTTCCACTTTGCTCATTTGTTTTGTTTCTTAAATTCCACATATGCATGAAATCCTACAGTATTCGTCTTCTCTGACTAGCTTATTTCACTTAGCATTATACTATAGATCCATCCATGTCATTGCACATGGCAAGATTTCATTCTTTTTATGTTTGAATAATATTCCATTGTATGTATATACCACATCTTCTTTATCCATTCATCTGTGGGTAGAGTCTTGCACTCTGCCATAACTTGGCTATTGTAAATAGTGCTGCAATAAATATAAGGGTGCACATATTTCTTCGAATTAGCATTTTCATATTCTTTGGGTAAATATGTAGAAGTTCATATGGTAGTTTTATTTTTAATTTTTTGAAAAAACCTCCACACTTTCACAACTACAACAGTTTGCATTTTCACTAACAGTGCATGAGCCTTCCGTTTTCTCCACATCCTTTTTTTTAAAAGATTTTATTTATTTATTTGACACACAGAGAGAGATCAGATCATAAGTAGGTGGAGAGGCAGGTAGAGAGAGAGGAGGAAGCAGGCTCCCTGCTGACCCTGAGATCATGACCTGAGCCGAAAGCAGAGGCTTTAACCTAGTGAGCCACCCAGGCACCCTTTCCTCCACATTCTTAACAACACTTAATTTCTTGAGTTTTTTATTTTATCCATTCTGATACATGTGAGGTGATATATCATTGTAGTTTGGATTTATGTTTTCCTGATAATGAGAGATGTTGAGTATCTTTCCATATGTCTGTTGGCCATCAGTATGTCTTCTTTGGAATATGTTCATGCCTTCTGCCCACTTTTAATTGGATTACTCTGTGTGTGTGTGTGTGTGTGTGTGTGTGTGTTGAGTTGTATAAGTTCTTTATATATTTTGGAACTACCCCCTTTATTAGATATGTCGTTTGGCAAATATCTTCTCCCATTCAGTAAGTTGTATCTTAGTTTTGTTGATTGTTTTCTTTGCTGTGCAGAAGCTTCTCATTTTGATGTAGTCCCAATAGTTTATTTGTGCCTTTGTTTCTCTTATCTCAAGAGACATCTCTAAAAAGATGTAGTTAAGGCCAATATGAGAGATATTACTGCCTCTGTTCTCTTTTAGGATTTTTATGGTTTCAAGTCTAACATATAGGTCCTTAATCCATTTTGAGTTTATCTGTGTATGCTATAAGAAAGTGGTCCAGTTTAATTCTTTTGCATGTAGCTGTCCAGCTTACCGAGCACCATTTATCCCATTGCATATTCTTGCCTCCTTTGTAAAGATTAATTGAGGATACAATTGTGGGCTCATTTCTTATTTCATTTTCTTTTCTGTTCCACTGATCTAAGTGTCTATTTTTGTGCCGGTACCATGCTGTTTGATTACCACAACTTTGTAATATAACTTGAAGTCTGGAGTTGCAAAACCTCCAGTTCTGTTTCTCTTTTGCAAGATTGCTTTGGCTGTTAGGGGTCTCTTGCAGTTCCATACACATTTTAGGATTGCTTGTTCTAGCTCTGTGAAAAATGCTTTTATTATTTTACTAGGGATTGAATTAACTCTGTAGACTGCTTTGGGTAGTATGGACATTTTAACAATATTTGTTCTTCCAATCCATAAGCATGGAATGCCTTTCCATTTATTTGTGTCATATTCAATTTCTTTCATCAGTGTTTTATAGTTTTCAGAGTACAAGTCTTTTACCTCCTTGGTTAAGTTTATTCCTTGGTAACTTATTATTTTTGGTGTAGTTGTAAATGGGATTGTTCTCTTAATTTTTCCTTCTGCTGCTTCATTATTAGTGAATAGAAATGCAACTGATTCCTGTAGATTGATTTTTGTATCCTACAACTTTACTGAATTCATTTATTAGTTCTAGCATTTTTTTTTTGGTGGAATCTCTTGGGTTTTCTATATGTAGTATTATGTCATCTGCAAATTGAAAATTTTACTTAAAGTGGTGACAGTGGATATTCTTAAATTATTCCTGACATTAGAGGAAAAACTCACATTTTTTCCCATTGCATATTATTTTATCTGTGAGTTGTTCATATAAGGTCTTCATTATGTTGACATATGTTCCCTCTAAACCTTCTTAGTTGAGGGTTTTTTCCATGAATGAATGTTGTACTTTGTCAAAAACTTTTTCTGCATCTATTGAAATGAGCATATGGTTTTTACCTTGTCTTTTATTGATGTGATATACCACATTGATTGATTTGCAAATATTGAATCACCCTTGCAACCCAGGAATAAATCCCACTTGATTGTGGTGAATGATTTATTTAATGTTTTGTTGGATTCAGTTTGCTATATTTTGCTGAAGATTTTTGCATCTATGTATATCAGAAATATTTGTCTGTAGTTCCTTTATTGGTGATGTCTTTATCTGGTTTTGGTATCAGCATAATGTTAGTCTCATAGAATGAATGTGAAAGTTTATCTTTCCCTTATTTTTTGCAAAAGTTTGAGACAAATAAGTATTAACTTCTTTAAATGTTTGGTAGAATTTTCCTGTGAGACCATCTATTCCTGGACTTTTGTTGGGAGGTTTTTGATTACTGGTTGAATTTCATTGCTAGTAATTGATTTGTTCTAATTTTCTATTTCTTTCTACTTTAGTTTTGGTATGTTTTGTGTTTCAAGGAATTTATCCATTTCTTCCAGGTTGTCCAATCTGTCATCATATAATTTTTTATAGTAATCTCTTATAATCCTTTGTATTTCTGGGGTTTTGGTTATTTCTCCTTTTTCATTTCTGATTTTGTTATTTGAGTCCTCTCTCTCTCTCTCTCTCTCTATATATATATATATATATATATATATATATATATATATTTCTTCTTGATGAGTCTAGCTAGAGGTTTGTCAATTTTGTTGACCTTTTCAAAGAACCAGCTCCTGTCTTCATTGATCTCTTATAATGTTTTTTTAATTTCTATTTCCTTTATTTATACTCTAATCTTTATGATTTCCTTCCTTGTACTTTTTTTTTAAGATTTTATTTATTTGTCAGAGAGAGAGAGAGTGAGCACACAAGCAGGGGGAGAGACAGACAGAGGGAGAAGCAGGTTCCCCACTGAATAAGAAGCCCAATGTGGGACTCGATCTGAGGATCCTGGGATCATGACCTGAGCCAAAGGCAGGTGCTTAAACAACTGAGCCAGCCAGGCAACCCTAGTTTGGGGTTTTGTTTATTTTTATTTTCTTGTTCCTTTAGGTGTAAGGGTAGGTTGTTTATTTGGGATTTTTCTTGCTTCTTAAGGTAGGCCTACATTGCTATTAACTTCCCTCTTAGAACAACTTTTGCTATATTCCAAAGACTTTGGACCATTGTGTTTTCATTTTCATTTGTCTCCATTTTGATTTCTTCTTTGATTTCTTGGTTGACCCATTTATTGTTTAGTAGTATGTTATTTAATCTCCATGGATTTGTCGACTTTCCAGATTTTTTCTTATAGTTGATTTCTAGTTTCATAGCCGTGTGGTCAGAAAAAGATGTATGGAATGTCTTTGATCTTTTTGAATTTGCTGAGACTTGTTTTGTGTCCCAGTATGTGTTCTATTCTGGAGAATGTTCTATGTGCACTTAGAATGTGTATTCTCCTATTTTAGGATGGAATGTTCTGAATATATCTATTAAATTCATCTGGTCCAGTATGTACTTCAAAACCACTATTCCTTGTTGATTTTCTATTTAGGTGATCTGTCCATTGATATAAGTGGGGTGTTAAAATCCCTTACTATTATTGTGTTATTATCAATTAGTTCCTCTATGTTTGTTATTAGCTATTTTATGTTTTTATTTATGTATGTATGTATTTATGTATGTATTTATGTCCCATGTTGGGTGCATAATTATTTACAATTGTTATAACTTCTTGTTAAATTGTTCTCTTTATGATTATATATATTCCTTTGTTGCTTGTTACAGTCTTTGTTTTAAAGTCTATTTTGGGGCGCCTGGGTGGCTCAGTGGGTTAAAGCCTCTGCTTTCGGCTCAGGTCATGATCTCAGCGTCCTGGGATCGAGGCCCGCATCAGGCTCCCTGCTCAGCGGGGAGCCTGCTTCCCCCTCTCTCTCTGTCTGCCTCTCTGCCTCCTTGTGATCTCTCTCCCTCTGTGAAATAAATAAATAAAATCTTAAAAAAAAAAAAAAAAGTCTATTTTGTCCAACATAAGATTTTCTACCCTGGTTTTCTTTTCACGTTTATTTGCATGGTAAATGTTTCTCCATCCCCTCACTTAGACTGCATGTGTCTTTAGGTCTGAAATGAGTCTCTTGTAGGCAGCATATAGATAGGTCTTGTTGGGGTTTTTTTTGATGCAATCTGTCTCCTTATATCTTTTGATTGGAGCATTTGGCCCCTTTACATTCAAAGGAATTTTTTATTGGTATGTACTTATTACCATTTTCTTACTTGTTTTATGGTTGTTTTTGTAATTCTTCCACGTTTCTTTCTTCCCTTGCTCTCTTCTCACAAGAAGTTGGCTTTCTTTAGTGATGTACTTGAATTCCTTTCTCTTTATTTTTTGTATATCTGTTTCTGGTTTTTAATTTGTGGTTACTGTTTAATTTGTATATAATATGTTCTGCATATAGTAGCCTATATTANGTTCTTCCACGTTTCTTTCTTCCCTTGCTCTCTTCTCTCACAAGAAGTTGGCTTTCTTTAGTGATGTACTTGAATTCCTTTCTCTTTATTTTTTGTATATCTGTTTCTGGTTTTTAATTTGTGGTTACTGTTTAATTTGTATATAATATGTTCTGCATATAGTAGCCTATATTAAGTTGATGGTCACTTAACTTGAACCCATTATTTACCCCTCTCCTCCCCATGTTTTAGGCATATGGTGTGATACTTTACATCATTTTATTTTGTGACTCCTGTCACTGATATTTACGGATATACTTATTTTTACTGCTTTTGTGCTTTCTACTTTTCTTACTTTTACGTATGGTCTTTTCTTTCCATTCAGAGTCCCCTTTAACATTTCTTGTAGGGCTAGTTTAGTGGTCATATATTCCTTTAACTTTTGTCTGGGAAACTCTTTAATTCTCTTTCTATTCTGAATGATAGCCTTGCTAGATAATACATTCTTGGGTACAGATTTTTTTCCTTTCAGCACTTTAAATATATCATGCCACTTTCTTCTGTCTTGCAAAATTTCTGCTGCAAAGTTAACTTATAGCCTTATGGGATTTCCCTTGTACATAACTGTCTTCCTTTCTCTTACTGCTTTTAAAAATCCTCTTTTTATCACTACCTTTTACCATTTATTTCCTGTGTGTTTTGGTGAGGACCTCCTTGGGTTGATTTTACTGGGGGATCTTTATGCCTCCTGGATCTGGATTTCTGTTTGTTTCCCCAGATTTGGGAAGTTTTCAGCTATTATTTCTTCAAATAAATTTATCTGCCCCCCTTTCCTATCTCTGTTTCTTCTTGGGATCTCTGTAATGCAAATATTAATACCCTTGATGATGTCACTGAATTCCCTAAGTCTATGCTCATTTTGCATTTTTTTCTCTTACCTGCTCAGCTTGATTACTTTCCCTTATTTTTAACTCCAGGTCACTGATTCATCCTTCTGCTTACTCCAGTCTGGTATTTATTGCATCTAGTGTATTTTTAATTGCATTTGTGTTCTTCATCTCTGATTGCTTCTTTTTCATCTCTTTGTTAAGGGTCTCACTGAAGTTCTCCACTCTTTTCTCAAACCCAGTTAATATCTTTATGATCATTAGTTTAATTTCCCTATCAAGTAAATTACCTATTTCTTTTTTTTTTATGTATTTGAGAGAGAGGGAGAGAAAGAGAATAAGTAGAGGGAGTGGCAGGCAGAAGAGAGGGAGAAACAGGCTCCCCATGGAGCAGGGAGTCTGATACGGGGCTCAGTCCCAGGACCCTGGATCATGACTCAAGCTAAAGGCAGATGTTTAATGGACTCAGCTACCCAGGAGCCTCTAAATTACCTATTTCTGTTTCACTTAGATCACTTGCTGTGTTTTTGTCCTGTTCTTTTATTTGGGACATACTCCCTTGTCTCCTCATTATGTCTAACTCTCTGTTTCTGTTTCTATGTGTGAGGAAAGTCAGCTACTTCCCCTGATCTTGAAAGTAGTGGCCTTATGAAAAAGAGGTCCTATAGTTCAGGGTTCCCTGTTTACTGGAAACTGGCACTTCAGGAGTGTTTCCTGTGTATGTTGTGTATGCTCTTCTGTTGTGACTGAGCTGCTTTATTCTTCAGTGGCTATCTGCCTGTTGCAGACAGGCTTTGGTCCCTGTGGTCTTAGTGGAGCAGTTTAGGGCTTCTTGGACTTGAGTTTACTCAGACCAAGCATTTGCCAGAGACGGAAGAGCACCAAACTACATGGTGCTTTTCCTATGTTATCCCCTGAGAAACTTTTATTGGTGGGCAGGGACTACAATCAGACCAACTGTCTGCCCCCATCCCACTGCTTGGGTCACAGTCTGACTGGTCTGTGTAGTTATCTTTCCTGGTTCCCAAGGCAAGAGCCACTTTGGAGTGGTACTGGTCTCTGTTAGGGCTGCAGGCACACTGCCAGACTGGTAGCCCCAGTATGAATAGGCTCCAGTCAAGAGCATATTGAAAGGGGAAAATTCAAATTGTCCTCAGGGGCGAGGACATAGCTTCCACAAGTTTTATGTTCAGTCAGAGGGGACATGCTGCTGCTTCCAAGGTAGTCATCCCTGGCCCATCCACAAAGCATGCATAGTCAGAACACTCAGTTTTTGTTTTTGTTTTTGTTTTTGTTTTTTAATTTTTATTTTTTTATTCTTTGTCCCAGGGGTACAGGTCTGTGAATCATCGTGCTTACATCTTTCACAGCATTCAATAAAGCACAAACCCTCCCCAATATCCATAACCCATCCACCCTATCCCTACCCACCCACCCCCCAGTAACCCTCAGTTTGTTTTGTGAGATTAGGATTCTCTAACACTCAGTTTTAATAAGAGAAGGGACCCATGATCACCAGGACCAAGACCCCACAAAATGTGTGGGTCAAGAGTCCGGTGTTTGCGAGGTTTGTGCCAATCTTCTGCAGGAGGAGACCTACAGTGCTGGGACTGAGGCAAGCCTGGCTGGAGGAAGTGAATCCCCAAAGCCAGAGGCAATGGGTGGGGGAGAGCAGACATAGTATAAGGAAGTCAGACAGTGGATGTTGGGTCTGTGCTCTTTCTAGCAGGTGGCTGTGTGTTTATGTTGGGGACTGGGGGAGAGAAATGGTGCCTTCCAACTCCTTTGTTCCTGGTGGAGTCTCCCAGTGATCTCTGTCCCTCCAGGACATACTCTGAGATTAGTGGGTAAATTTCCCTCCTGTATACTCCAGGCATTTTTCAAACTGCTACTTCTATGCTGTATCTCCATGGGCTTTTTAAGGATAAAAAATCAGTTTCCTATTGCCCTCCAGTTTCCCCCAGCCTGCTGATTTTTAAAATTCCAGTCTCTAAGTCCCACTGCTTTTAAGAGCTCCTGAAATTATAGCCCATCTAGTTTCCAAAGCCAAATGTTATGGGGATTCATCTTCCCCGTGCATGGTCCCCATTGTGATAGTCTGTTTCTCTCCCTCCTTAAACCTGCAGGTCCCACCCCCTGCAACTGACCCTCCCATGGACAGTCCAGTGGCCCATTTAGCTTCCCATTGCCTCTGTGCACTTCCTACAATCTTTGATATAACCTTTTCTCTACCTTTAGCTGTTGAGTTTTTTCTACCAATCTTCAATGTTTTACCAATTTTCTATGTTATTTACACTGATGTTGTATCTATAGGATGAGATGAGGTTAGGGTCCTCCTACTCCCCAATCTTTCCATCCTTTCTTTCCTATATTTATTTAGGAATGTGACACAGTGTTGAAATGAGTTTTAAGGTGGATAAAAATGTCCATAAATTTGGTGTTATGTTAGTTTTTGGTATCATGTGAGCTTTTCCTGTATCTATATTGTTCAATCATTCCTAAATATTATTCCTTAAAAACTTGTTTCTAGAGGTGTTAATAAGTGACCACAAAGAAAAGCCATGGTTAAATAAGGGTAAGATATCTCCCACTACATACTCCTTTATTCCTCTTACATGTTATAGGTGCACAGACATCCTAGAGAAAACTCTGTAACACTTGTTCTTATCCTGAACTTTTCCATGGGATGCTGATTTGAGAAATATAATAAATATATTAATAGAAATTAAGGGGCTCCTGAGTGGCTTAGTTGGTTAAGCACCTGCCTTCCACTCAGGTCGTGATCCTGAGTCCCAGGATCAAGTCCTGCATTGGGCTCCCTGCTTAGGGGGAAATCTGCTTCTCCCATTCCCCCTACATGTGTGCTCCATTTCTCTCTCAAATAAATAAATAAAATCTTTTTTAAAAAAGAAATAGAAAGTGATTACATCAGGAGCTACTCCCTGATGTCATCTAAAGTTGGAAGACAATTTTTTTTTAAATGCGGAGTAATGCACTTTTCAAAAAACACTATGACCAAAGATTATTGACTCAAAGATGTCATGGCAAATCAAGTAAAAATGGCTTTGGGAAATTTCAAAATAACTGTAATGGTGAAGAGTAGGAAAAAGGGAGTAATTATAAATAACTTATAAATTGAAGTTTGGTTTCAACTGTAAGAAGTTTATGTTAAATGATCTTTGATTCTCTTACTCATATATGTAATGATAAGGCTTCTCTCATTTCATTTAGTAACAATGCTCTCTTAAAGGTACCTCTTAAAAATTACTAGTAATGCAAAACAGCTTCATAGGTCAGCATTCTATCATAGATGGCAAGCTTTAACAAATGTTGCTCATTGATATTGTTTAATGAGGCACTGCCCTTGGCATTGTTAATTTTGGGTTTTCTGTGATGAGTAAGATCTATTAAGTTTCTGAGTAATTACCCCAAATTCACCCATAAGTCCAAATGTTTATGTGTGACCTAAATGCATATATGTAGGAGATAAAGGAAAGGGGGAAGGAAGGATAATGACCTTAGGGTTATGGACAACATTTAAATTCATTTCAATCAATGGCTCCTGTTTATTTTCCTTCAGGACTATGGGCTTTATCAGATTTCATCACATCACACACCTGCATCTGCTTGGTTTGTTTACTTTCCACCCCATGGCTGCGTTCAATAAACAGTACTCAGAGTGAATAACAACAGAAATTGGATGTTGGAGAAGACCAGTGATATTCTTAAAACCTAATTTGAGTAAATACAAATGTCATTATCTTACTTTTGGCTAGTTGAAATTTTATATTAACTTTACAATGGAAAATAAATGCACTTGAAGGGGGCCTTCTTGATGATTCTTCTTGCATATAATCACTATTGGTTTAATTTTTTAAAATAAGAAATCCTAAACCTTACTCATTTCCGTAGGAAGCTGAAATCACCATGTCATTTCTCAACAGTTTTTCAAAGAGGCAACTTTCTACTTTTTTCCTTGAGGTTTGGTTTTTTTGGGACACCTTTGAACAATTAGTTTGATGAATGTAGCACACTTCACATCCATTCAGTCATGCATTTGAAGAGGCTTCTGTGAATTTTAAGTTTTTACACTCCTGTCGGAATGCTCTCTTCAAGAAGGAATGTACAACAAGCAATTAACTATTTGGTGACATTGATCAGCACAGAATATCTGAGCCCTTCCAGTAATAGAAAGTGTGCATTTTGGAAAGTACTAGTTTCTGTTTTTCAAAGATAGTGTTAAAACCAGGTTGAGGATGCATCCCCATTAACAAGTTATATGCTCTTCTAAGACTGAAAACCTGAAGAGATGAATGAATCCACAGTCTCGGTATCTTGGATAATGCCTGTTACATAGTTAAAAGCAGTGGGTATTTGCTGAGTTGATCTGAGATTTGATTATACAAAATCATCCTATATAGCAGATTGTAGGATCAGGAGACCTTAGAACTGGAAAACCAATAGCGATTACATTCACTAGTCTCATTTTATCAATGGGAACCCATTGAGTGAGCAGAATCAAAACTACTAACTCAGCATTTAAAAGCTCACTTACCTTCTCAAGTTTACAGAATCATGGAATCTCAGAGTGGGGACAAGTCTGAAGTTAGAGATAGCCTGTGATGCACGACATCTCCTTTACAATACACTCTTCAGATAATCCCCCAAACTCTTGGTCACTTTGAGGTGGGGGCTATTTCACTTCTACAGCAGCCCATTTGATTTCCTAATGGCTAAACTTTTTCTTTATATTGAGTCAGATCTACGTTCCAACCAATTTGCACCCATGGTCCTTTTTCTCTCTGATATGAAATTTAAAATGTAAAATATCTCTTGTAGGTATCTTTGAAATGTGTAATAACCTTCATTATTTCAGTTCAACAGAATAGGCATTGATTGAGTTCCTAATATGTGCTGGGCACTGCTAGGTGCTGGAATCTTAGAAATGGAAAGCTAAGCATCCACATTTTTCAAACATTCCTTCAAAAAAGTACAAACTAAAAGTCATATCTGTTTTAAATGTCTATCAAATACAATGACGCTATTACCAATGATAAGACCTACCAATTGTGATTTGTGTTGGTATAGAGCTTACTCACTATCAAGCCAAATCAACCTTTGCTAAATAGCTCACTGCTAACAAAGACTGCTGATCCCCCTGAATGGAAATTAGAAAAATACTCTTATGAGATGTTATCTGACTCACTCTGCATCTTTCAAAATTCCCAAGTTGAGGATTGACTTAATTTTGGGATAAAAATATATATTCAATATGAAAAACCAATTGAAGAAATGTAATAAAGTATATCCAAAATTACATGATCAAAAATAGGCATTGCTAACATTAAGTGGCCATGATTCCAGATGTAGTTTGTATTACATTGCTGTGAGAATATCACATATGCCTGGAAGACTGAAAGAGTGGTCTGTGGGAATAGGTTGACCAAAATAATTGCATAACATGAGACTATATAATACACACAATTTTGACAAGTTTTTACTTAGCAGAAGACATGTAAAGGAAAATAAACTTGAAAAAATTATTGATCTTAAATTAAATGTGTCTTTACTAGAAGTCATAGTCCTAAACATTCCTACTAAGGTTAAAAAAGAGTTCAGTAATACATGAAGAAATTGGAGTTGCTATATGTACATTTCAACTTTAGACAACATTGATTCATGACCTAAAGCTCATGAGATGATTTTTGTGGTGTTCTCATTCTTATTTTTATTTTAAGATATATAATATTTCCATTCTATCCTATCAATATAATCCCAATGGCTACTTGGTAACTTATTTAAAAGGACTTAGTATTGACTATTAATAATTCATATGAGCTTCTTTATGTCTGAGTTTTTTATTTTAATTCATTTTTTGATTTTTAAATAGCTGGATGTTATTGTCAAGTAGGTTTTCCATGAATAACTTTTGAGTGTTATACCCTCAGAGCTCTTAAATACTTTGAAACTACCTGCTTTGTTTATGTTCAAATGACCTCTTGTCTGAGTATGACATCAAGGATCACACTGGAGACATTGTGACACAACTTTTGTCATGTGAATATCATACATGTTCCTTTATTGTGGCTTCTGTTCTTAACTGCATTTTGTTGTTGTTGTTGTTGAAAGGATTTTCTAAGTTTCTTTGCTTACCTTTTAAGCATGTTGAGAATGAGATGAGAAAAATAAGGGAAAGACAGACAATAGGCCAAGATTTTAGGCCTGAGAAATGTTGGGAGAAAGTAAGGAGACAGAGACCAAATGAGTTAGTAGGATACCAGATCTCTCTTTCTCTCTCTCTCTCTCTCTCTCTCTCTCTCTCTCTCTCTCTCTCTCTCTCTCTCCATATCCATTCTTTCCTCAGAACAACACTTTAGGCACAGGTTGGAGCTTGGACTTTAATAACAACCAGATGGGTATGGGGGTGGTCGAGAAGACTAAGGAAGGTGATTTGGTTCCCTGGACATATAGGGGAGGTTGGAACCCTCTAGAATAAACCCCACTTGGCCACTTCTGACATGACACAGGAGCCAAGGTGAGGAAATGTTAAAGGCAGACAGGTAGATGAAAGTGAAAGGTACATTTGTGGCTCTCACAGGGCCTAGGGCAGGTAATGGGAAAGGCTTATGATCACAAGATTTAGAATGAAATAGGTAGGAACTTGGACCCCAGTGGGAAATAACTGGAACCATGGACTCCAGGTGAACCAAAATAGTGCCCCTAAAATGCCAGATGAGATCAATAGCACCCAATAGGCATTGGTTCACAGGACTGTATAAGCCTATCCTGCAGGCATCCAGACGACACAGAAGGAATCTGAGGACCCAGACTCTACTACAGTGTTAGATTATGGAGAACATAGGCTGGGCATTTTCCATGAAGACGATGAGGAATCTCTTGTGCCAGCCAAGATGGAGTGATCCCACTACAGCCTGTCTCTCTTACTGAGTCCAGCTAACAACACTGGACAGAATAAAAAGCAACTATATAAGAACTCTGAAAAGTAAACAGTAGCAATCAGACTGGGGAGGGAAGTCAAAACTTGGACCTGTGTGACAGTGAGTTTACTAGGGTTTTTTTCCCTCCTTTATCTTTTGACTTTCACCTAAGGGCAACAGATATCCTTGATCAGAGTAGTAGGAGTGGTAGGTGTGGACAGCAAGACCTCCAAGAGAGACTTCCTTGTTTCCAACCAACCAGATAACAGAGAAATGGGGACGCTGTGAGATAGACAGTGTGTATAGGAGGATGATCTATCTCCTTCTCTGTCTCTCTGCCTCTGTCTCTTTATCCTGGTTCTTTCCTGAGGACAACACAGCCGTGAAATTGTACCACCAGGGGATTGTGGCAGTGAAGGCATCTATAATCTCTAAAAGAAAGTGCATTTCTCTGGCCAGAACTGGAATAGGGGGCCCAAGGAGTATGAATAGTGTGGGGAATCTCATCTCTGTTATTTTTCTCTCTCCTTTATATCACTGCCTAACATGGAGGGTATTTCTGGTGTTGAGGGCTAAATATCTGAGAAAAACCCCAAATTTCTAGCCAGAAAGCTAAAAATTGGACTTCTGAAAGCCAGGGAGAGTGGGGGAAATTCCAGAAAGGAGAGAGCTGGAGAAAGGCATCCCCTCCCTGTTGTCAACCAATCCGAGTTCCATATTCACTCCAGAGTTTCGTTGGCAAATATAACAAAGGCTTTAGGGTCTGAGCTATGAATAAAAACTATCACCCAAGTCTCAAATTAACCCCTAAGTCACACATATGCAGAAGAGATCCAAAAAGCATAGCAAAGTTTCTGAAAACCTAACTGGAACCACTACTGCCTAGAGAAGGCAGGATAGAGTATGTGAGCTGAGCATAAGTGGAGTTATTCCCTCCTAAAATAAACAAAGAAGCAACTCATCATTCCCCAGAGGATTTTAGCAGATCTCAAGGCTCACAATATTATATCCAAATCCCCAGTATAGAATCCAAAATTACATGCCTTTTAACCAAAAATACAAACAAAAATCCCCGGAATATCTGACAAATTTCCAAGAATAAAGGCAGTTTCTAGTGTCAAGAAGACCCAAACACTGGAATTATCAAAGACCTTAAGAGTGAGATAAAGGTGAATACTCTCAAAATGAGTGGAAAGAAAGAAATCCTTAACAAAGAATAGGAACTATGAAAAAGAACCTAATAAAAATTTTAGAATTAAAAAATAGCTGATATGGGAAAAGTCTTCAGATGAGCTCAGTAACAAAATGGCAATAACAGAAAAAGAAGGCAGCAAAATTAAAGCTAGGTCAATAGAAATAATCTAATCTGAAAAAAGGGACAATATCAAAAAATATGAACAGACCCTAAGGACCCATAGGACAATAACAAAAAGTCTAACATTTGTGTCATTAGAGTCTATGGGCACCTGGGTGGCTCAATGGGTTAAAGCCTCTGCCTTCGACTCAGGTCATGATCTCAGGATCCTGGGATTGAGGCCCGTATCGGGCTCCCTGCTCAGCAGGGAGCCTGTTTCCTCCTCTCTCTCTGCCTGCCTCTCTGCCTACTTGTAATCTCTCTCTGTCAAATAAATAAATAAATAAAATCTTTAAAAAATATATAAAAAAATAGAGTCGAAGGAGAGGAAGAAGGTAGAGCTGAAAAAATATTTGAAGAAATATTTACCAGAAAGTTTCCAAATTTTGTAAAAGGGATCAATTTACAGATTGCATTTGCTCAGAAAACCCCAAATAGGACAAATTAAAAGAAAAGCATACCCAGTCACATCATAACCAAACTACTAAAAACCAAGGATAAAGACAAATCTTGAAATAGTCAGAAAATGATACATTACAGAGAAGGGAATAATTATTTGAATGACTGTGGATTTCTCATCAGAGTCCCCAGTGGACTAATATCTTTAAATGGCTGAAAAAACTGTCAACCCAGAATTCTATGTTCAGCATAAATATAGATATATATCTTTCAGGAATGAAGATAAGATTAGACATTCTCAGGTGAACAAAAACTGAGAGGATGTCTCACCAGTTGAGATGCCCTGAAATAAAGGCTAAAGAAATTTCTTCAGGATAAACAAGGCAATATGGCACATCAGAATAAAGAAAGAACAGCAGAAATGGTAAATATCTGGGTAAATATGACAGACAATTTTTCTCCGTGAAAGGTCTTTAAAATATGTCTGTTGGAAGCAAAAATTACAACGGTGCCTGACGGGATTGTCACTGCACGTAAATGTAAGGCTTGTGGCAACTACGACACAAGATACAGTATTTACCTGGGGGGTCTATTTGAAGTCCTATATCAGGACACTTTACTGACTTTTCTGCTGCGACCTATTGGGGTGCTTATGGAAAAGGACAGAGCAGTTACAGAGAAAATAAACAAACTGAGGTTTTCTGGCACAACTCAGTCACACATGTATTTGTCTTTGTGGAGAGAGAGTCAAACAAAATATTTGCATGATTACTATACTGTTTCCAGTTACCTTCATATCTCAGTTCAGAACTTCTAAAAAGTTTAATGTAGTTTGAAAATTCTTCTGGACGTATTTTGCTTTAGCTGATCCCTGTTTATTTCTCATTCCAAGTAATTCCATTTGTGAACAGGGAAATTATGGTATTGCCTATTTTTTTATAAATTGGATAACCTTTGTGAGATGACTTAAGGTCTCAACTCTCCCCTAACTTTGTTAAATGCCCTTACCAGATTCAGTTCTACCATGAACCTAGCCCTAGTTGAGGTATATCTTATTCCTTGTGTATGACACTCCTGCTTTGGATCTTTAAATTTAGAACACGGACTTCTAAAAATTACTGAACTTGGAATTTTCCTCACATGGTAGATGATGATAGTAGCTAGGGGCTCCTCCTCTTGAGAATTTTTCCTCTGATTTTCTAAAATTTCATCCTTTTAATATATAACTCTTCTTCAGTTTATGATGGGTTTATGTCCCAATAAACCCACCATAAGTTGAAAATATAAGTCAAAATGCATTTAATACATCTAACCTACCAAACATCATAGCTTAGCCTACCTAGTCTGCCTTAAATGTGCTCTGAACACTTATATGAGCCTACAATTGGGCAAAATATCTAGCACAGCCTATTTTATAATAAAATGTTGACTATCTTACATAATTTAATGAATACTGTACTGAAAATGAAAAACAGAATGATTGTATGAGTACCCAATGGCTGCAAATATATCTATTATTTACCTTCATGAATGCGTGGCTGATTAGGACCTGTGGCTGCTGCCTAGCACCACAAGAGAGTATCTTAGCCCAGGGAAAGATCAAAATTCAAAATTCAAAGCACAGTTTCTATTGAATGCGTATCACTGTCACATCATTGTAAAGCAAAAAAAAAAAAAAATCATGAGTTGAACCATTGTAAGCTTGGGTCATCTGTAGTTCCTTTTACATAGGGGTATGTAAGAGAGAATTCTTTGGATTTTCTTGTCTCATCTTCTTTCCCTCATGTGTTTTTGGAAGCACAGGGATGATATTGGAAACCACAGCAAAATATTCTGTTCTTTTCTGAATTTTATGTCATGGAATTTTATTAGTTTCCTTATCAGTTTCCTGCTGGTAATTGTCTTTTGCTGAGTTTTCCTCCATTTGTTTGGGGGTAAAGGAGGATCATTTTGTAAGGTATCAGGGGAGGAATTACTAGTGATCTGGTTTTATTCTGCTATCTTTACTCAAAATCCTGAGCATGAGATAAAGGCTTTGGCTATAACACAATGTATGCATTTCTGAATAACCCTACATCCTGTAAAATTGTACTAAAAATAAGAGGGCTAATAGAAAAACTAAAATTAGGTATCGAACACTCAAAACCTATACAACTTTGTAATTAAAGTATAAACAAAACAATAATAATTTAATAAAAATACTGACAGAGTTAAAAGCCTGTTAATTTTTTTTTTTAAATGCTGAATATAGCTTGGTGGAAGGAGAAAAAAGAAAGGTTGAGGGTGAAGAGTTAGGGAGGCCAGGACAAATGCTCACATGTCAGGAGGGCATCATAAGAAGGACTTTGAAGACCAAGTACATAGACAAAGCCAAGTGGAGACGGAGACCATGGGGTGCATTACACATACTACTGCAGCTTGGATTCAGTGGTGCTCATATTTGCACTTAATTGTTATTTGACAGTGTAAAACATTATCATGCTGGAGAAAGGTCCATATAAAAATTTTAAATGAAAACATTAGTATATCCACATAATTCCTTTATTTCCCCATCAGCATGCTCTAGCTTTGATTACTGAAAGACACCTACATGCAGTAACACAGCATGTAGATGTATCAACATCTGTTGATTTGTGATGTTTCCTGAGATCATTTCAACAGAATCTCTATCTACATACTAACTTATAAAAAGGGTGCTACATCACATATTTAAACAATACTCTCATCAGTGATTTAAAATATTAGAACAATTAAGAATAGGTAAGGACAGAAAAAGATTAGAAATCTGTATATGCCACAGAGAAAAATTTGATAAACTGCAGTATACCAACTCATTGGAAGATGTGGACATTTATTTTATTTAACAATTTATATAATAATTTATTAATGTGGGGCGCCTGGGTGGCTCAGTGGGTTAAAGCCTCTGCCTTCGGCTCGGGTCATGATCTCAGGGTCCTGGGATCGAGGCCCTCATAGGGCTCCCTGCTCAGCAGGGAGCCTGCTTCCTCCTCTCTCTCTCTCTCTGCCTGCCTCTCTGCCTACTTGTAATCTCTCTCTGTCAAATAAATAAATAAAATCTTTAAAAATAATAATAATAATAATTTATTAATGTGGACATTAATAAAGCTAAAGAATACATGTATTATCTTGGAAAGATATTTAAGTCATATTATATAAAAATGTATGTAATATGCATAACTGTGGGTACACATACACACCAAAATGTTAGCTTTGCTTATTTCAGTGTGGTAGGATTGCAGTAGATTTTTATTTTGCTTTTCCCCTCCTTATCAGTATTTTCTTTTTTTCCCCCTATAATAAACTTGTATTTCTCTTGCAATAAGATGAGGGGAAGTTATTATGAAAACTCACATCTGAAAATATTTTAGCTCTCACAGTATTTTATAGCAGGAAACAGCGAGCAATATAATTTCAAAACCATAGGGACCTATTTTAAAGAGTCTCTTCTGCTTCAACCTCGTAGGCTGGTGCAGCTTGGTGATGCATGGATGTGGCATGAAATGGGGTGCAGAGGTCTGGAGAGGTTACACCAACACTCACTTATAGGTCTGTTGGATTTGGTCTGTTGCAACATCCTATGCTTATCAACAAACTTCATTTTCAGGGACCATCCATCTCTTATGGAAACACTGTTTCTTTGGAGGCACATATGGATGGAACACAATCCAGTCTTTATTGGGGGAAGGAAAGAGTGACTATAACAGGAAAGTAGGTTAATGCTACATCATGAATCAACCCACCATCCCCGCCCCCAAAAAGTGATTTCTTTCACTTGCAAATGTAACCACATCACGGTTTGGTCCATCGAGAGCAGGAAAGATTCTATTGGGTGTCTTGTTTCTGAGACTGAGAAAACGAGGCTAGATCTTAGTGGCTCTGCCCCAGTTATGATTCCTTGTGTTAATAGTATCTGTATAAACCTGGGTCAGTAATGTACCTCCTCTGGGTCCCAGCTTTCCTAGCTGTTAAACAGTTGTGGTGATCTCAGAGTTTCTCCTCTGGCATGGAAATTGTATGGTGTAATAATTTAAAGGAATTCAATTCATAATAACTGAGCACCCTCTATGTGTAGGTTTTATGCTAGATGCTTCAGAAGGCGTAAAGTTGAGTAATATGTGGTCTTTCCCCTCAGGACACTGATAATCTGAGGAGACACAGACATACTGATCATTAAGGCAAAATGAAAGTGCCACCAGAGTAGAATATATACAATGCCCTGAAAGTCAGAAATAGTGTAGACTCAGTAAGAGTTCTAAAACTGCTTTCCTAGACTTCTGCAGCCACTTTCAATTGTTCAGTCATCTAGCTCTCCCATATATGAAAAAATTCTTTTCAGAAACCCCAAACTGAAACTGTAGCAAACCTATAAAAATAGGAATCTATTTTGTTGCAAACGCTAATGGAATTTCCTCTGATAAAATAGAATAAAACCTTAATAATTCAGACAAAGCAAAGTAAGAATTGAGATATAATGCAAAATCCATTATAGAATGTGGACGTGACATTATTTTAATGAACTTGAGTTTTATTTCCAAGCGCATAAAGAACATTGCCTAGAAATCTTTACAAAATAGCTTTTGTGGAACGTACCATTTTGTAGAATGTAAAATATAAAACCTATTCTGACCTTTTGGTACAGATAGGAGAACACCTACAAATGGGTTACTTGAGGGCCTCAAGAGAAGAGTCATTTTAAATGACACAGCGAATGTTTACAAATGGTTGTTTAATGAACTTGAAATTTCTTGAAAGTGCCTTGTTCTCCAATGTTCTTCACAATTCATATAATTTTGTCAATCTATTTGTTCAAACTTCATGTATATGAGAGATGTTTGGTAGCAGACATAAGCTTTCAACTATTCATTGTTTTTTTCCATTCAGTGTGGCTTCAACCAGGCGATTTCTAGTCTACATCATTATGAAGTGTAAAATAGAAGAAAGTCAACAAATATTAACTATCCAGGTAGTACGTTTCCAGGATAAGGGCCTGCCCTTCTGTATTAGCAGATTCAGTAACTGTCTTTCAGTTTTATTTTAATGCCCCTGCTGTACTGCTAAGGCTGCATTACACTGTTATGAATTCATTCTTCCTCACCTCTTACCTGTGAGAGGTAAGGCCCTAAGACTTCACCTATTAGGTTCTATTATGTGAATTGTTGCTTTGGTAGGTCGGCAAATTAATATGAGTGAACTTATGTTCTGTAGGATTAGTTAGATATTAACCAATCTCTCAGAGAGCAGGTAATAAGACTCTTAAAGGAAAAACACACAGAGAAGTTACATTGACAGAAAAAGGATTTAGAAACAAAAAAGTTTTAGGACAGGGGATGTTGTTAAGATAACAAATGTTGGGTGAAGTATCAACAAGGATGCAAAGTAGACAAACTTGATCCACTCTATAATTTCTTTAATTCCAGCTGTTTTCAGAGGTGCAAAGGAAGGAAGAGACATGATCACTACTCTAATCGGCAAGAAAAGAGCATCAAAAATACCTAGCCTATATACAAGCTTACATAAAATCAAGAGCTGGATTGTTTTCAGACCACACTTACAATAATTCCAAAACAAGAAAAATCTCTCTGGGTGGTCAGGCAAGAGTCTAAAGACATAGTACCTTCAACTGAGCTTTGAACAGGCTGAATAAATAGGAGCAGGTGTACTACAGCAGGGCAGATTGTATCCAAAAAGAAAATTGGCAGCTTGCAATGTGGATATGAAAAGGGGTCCCTTGTCCTCCAAAAACCTCTACTCTTCACCCTCCCCTTCTTTAGGGGAGTGAACATTGCATCATTTGTGATTTAACTCCATGTGAATTAATTTCTTAAGTCTTTCCTTTGGGAGGCAGAGGTAAAGGGGCTGCTAGAGAGAGGGAAAACCACACAAAGTGATGCTTATCTAATCTCCTGCTTCAAGTTCTCCATTGTTGAGCAAGAGAACTCATGGGAAGCAGAAGGTAGCAGAAGGTCCCATCTCTCAAGCTTGCAAATCTGATTTCAGTTCAAATTGATTGCTAGAAAATAAATAAATAGAATGAAGGCAGAACCAAGTCCTCAACATCAGCATATTGAGGTTAGTTTGCAAGGGTTTTGAAGCATAAACAAAACACCAAAATAGCTCAAGAGGGAAGAAAACAATGTGTTTGGCTTCAGTAGAGGTGATGTAACTGGGCGACCAAGAAAAGATAGAAATATTCTGAGCAGGATTCAGAGATGATTCTGTATGAAGACAACTCTGCCTATATTTCTGAGACTATATCAGATAACTTGTTAAGAACACTTGAGCTTTCTTTGAGACATGTTTTTACTAAGAATCCGGTATAGAAGTTAAAGTATTTTGAAGAAAAAAAAAGAAGTTAAAGTATTTTGGCAATAAAAATATATTTTAAGATGACATCAGAAGTCCAATAAACTCCACAAACATTATTGCAGTTCCTAAACTTTGCACCACCAAACACACCTTTTGTTGTTCTTTTCCTTATTCCAGGATTCATGCCTTATTAAAGAGTTATTGTTATCCAATAAAAATCTCATTTCATCTGTGTTCCCATAAATTTTCCATTTTAATTGTATTCTAGATTTTAACAATCTATACTTAGGAAAGAGTCACAATATTATAAAATCATATATATATATAAAACAAGAAAGTTGTGAAGTTAAGAAATGATAGTGCATACTAATCTGTTGTAGATCTGACTGACCCTCTGTACTCACATCTAAGACTCACTGCATCCTCTCATATCCTCAACAACTTATCAGAGGACTTGATCAGGGAGGACTAACATTTTCCTATTCTTCCCCCCCCCCTTCCTCTTTATCTCCAGCCCAATTTTTAATATGTTCTGTTTTCAGTCTTTCTGTTTAGGGCCTATTTAACTCTAAACAAGCTTATGTACTTCTTTGTTCTAATTGATCAAGTTCAGTAGAAATGAGTAAATCTTCCCTATGCTAGGTGAGGAATTTGGTTTACAGTAGTTCTTTTCCCTTTGCCATGCTTCCACCAAGTTTGTTATTTATATTTTGATGTTAGTTCTGTACCTGTTTGTCAGTATAATTTTAAGCAATAAGCCTAATCTTATAATTCTTGTCACATCCATCTTCAACAGAATGAACTGAAACCCCATTATATATGCTCCCACATTTCCTTCAATCACCTATCTCTAGTTCATCTTCCGTCCTGTCAACCCTACCATTACTTTTTCCAAATTTTAACTTTTTATCATAAAAATTTTCAAATATGTGCAAAGTAAAAACCATAGTATAATGAACTCCTACGTGCACATCACCCAGCTTCAACAATGGTCGATGATCTGCTATTCTTGTATCATGTATATGTTCAGCCATTCTTCACTTTCTCACTCACCGGTATTTTCCCCATGACTTGAAATTGTCAAATTTTATAACATTTGTCTTCTCCAACCAGCTTTCCCCCCCACTGAGAAATAATATAATTCTAGAAAAAGTGAAAAAGTTCCTGTTAGCTTGGATGAACTATTTGCAAATGAATGTACAATTTCTGTTAGCTTCTTTGAAATTATGGATATTTTCTGGCTCCCCCATGATGACGATCCTCGTCTCCTGAGTCCATACTTCTGGTCAGTAATTCCCCTGAGGGAGTCCCTTCCCCAAAATTGGATACAAGATCCTTAGAGCTCAAAGCAATGGGACATAGATTACAGCAAGATGAGGTTAGGAGAGGAAAGATAACGTTAATAAACTTGGCTAACAGGCTAAGAGTTTTGAAATGCGATAGAAAAGATGCTCAATGAGGAAAAAATATTTGGGAGGCAATGAGATCTAGTATTTTTTGTCTGGATTTCTCCACTAGTATTTTTGCATATTTGTTTGTTTTACCCAGTCGTAATTCTTTTTTAATTGAGCATCTATTTTGCAGAACGAATTTATCTTCTGCTCCTGTTTGCCTCATATTTAACTTGAAGCAGACCCTCCTAATTTCTTGTCATGTCAACACAGAGCCAGAATTAGTTTATAATTATAAACCTCCTTACAAATATCAAGTATCACTGTAATATGTAAATATGGTGTGGGTCCAGAGATCTGTTGTGAGCTAAGTGAGAGCTAGACCACCCAAGGAAGGAGTTCTACCCACTTGGCTCTGGAAGGAGGCAAGAGTATGCCTACTATGGACAGCTGTGACCTGGAACGTCTCTTTTCCCCACCTGTGCCCTCCCCTGTCCCTTGGCAGTCCTCTCACCTGCCTAGACTTTCATGCTGACCTTTGGCTTCTGAAAATTTCATGAACCAAATATGCTTGTGATGGTCTTTAATGGATTAACTTGGCCAAGCTCCAACCTCCAGGTATTCATTCCTGTAGGTGTGGCTCTGAAGTGTTTTGTAGATAGGACTAAAGCCCATAATCAGTTGATGTTAAGTAAGGGAGATTTATCTGAAATAATCTTGGTGGACATGATCCAGCAGGTGAAAGACCTTCAGAGTAGAGCTGAAGACAAACAAACAACAACTTTGGACAGTGCAGAGAGTTCCAGCTTGCCCTTCCTGACAACCTGTCCTATGGATTTCAGACTTACTGAGATAGCCTTCTCAGTGGTCTAATCCAATGCCTTCTGAGGGATGTCTTATGTATTATCTCCTACTGCTTCTCTGGATGCTGACTGACACCATGTTCCAAATTTTGCCCCACATTGTATTTGTTCCTGGAGTAGAGCTAAGGTGTGTGTGTGAAAAATATGGGGCAGTCTCATAATCTGGAGGCAGGATGGCCATTTGTCAGAGAAGCTGTAGGAGCAAGTGATTTCATAATGCTTTATTAGAGAGTTCTACTGAGTGGAATTTTGGTATGGACCATAATAAACTTTGCTACCAAATACGCTGAAAAAAAGAAGCAGAGACAAAGGACGGAAGGCCTCTCATTCACAGACAAAGTGCTTGGGAGAAGCATTCTTGCAGAATCAGCTGAAAGGGTGAGGGAACCCAGGTCCCTCAAGCTGTCCCCAGCTTGAATTGTCTCTGCTGATGAAACAGAGCCAGAGGAACTCCTTTTCCCTAGGAGGCTTTCCTATTTGTTAGACTATCTGAGCATGTAAGCCATGCACATGTGAATCTCAGAGAGCTTTAAGAATCCCAATATTCCCAGATCCAATCCTGGAATTTAAGAGATAGAGTAGAATTAAGGAGGGGAGAACAGGAAACCGATGTCGACTGGTTGGTGTTAACACTTGCCAATTAGGTCTATGAAGTAAAAGGCATTAAGTACAGATTTTAGAGCCACACAAACGAGCAGCTTGAGCAAGATTTCTAAACTCTTCCATGCTCAGCTTTCTCATTTGTAAAATGGAGATACTACCTGACTTAGACTTTAAAGCAAAGTGTGTTACATTCTAGGTATTTGGAAATGATGTTCCATAAACCATATCCCCCTCTACATGTAAAAACTCACAGCGAAGGGTGCCTGGGTGGGTCAGTGGATTAAAGCCTCTGCCTTCGGCTCAGGTCATGATCTCAGGATCCTGGGATCGAGGCCCACATCGGGCTCCCTGCTCAGCAGGGAGCCTGCTTCCTCCTCTCTCTGCCTGCCTCTCTGCCTACTTGTGATATCTCTCTCTCCGTGTCAAATAAATAAATAAAATCTTAAAAAAAAAAACTCACAGCGAAGATAGAACCCTGGCAGGAGCCCCAAAAATGCAGATTTCTAATATCCTATCCCACTCCCTCACTCCTGTAAATCTTTGTTTTTCATGTTTTTCATGAAAAAATAAAGTTTTTCATGACTGCTTTTTTATTATGTTCTTCCCCTTTGTTTGAAGATGAAAATCGTACTTTCTGCTCTGGTGAAAAGTCCCTAGAATGTGGGTGCTCAGTAAGCATCAATTATACAAAAAAAAAAATGATGATTGCTCTGATGGTGCAATAAATTTTTGAAAAACAGAAACATCGGACTTTCCTAGTATCCTGAGTCAATGAAGGTCAGAAATAGATTCTAAAACTGCTGACCTATTGTCCTATGGTCTGCTAGCTCAAGGGATCTTTCTTTTAAGACCTCTATATGTAGGGCGCCTGGGTGGCTCAGTGGGTTAAAGCCGCTGCCTTCGGCTCAGGTCATGATCCCAGGGTCCTGGGATCGAGGCCCACATCAGGCTCTCTGCTCAGCAGGGAGCCTGCTTCCTCCTCTCTCCTCTCTCTCTGCCTGCCTCTCTGCCTACTTGTAATCTCTCTCTCTGTGTCAAATGAATAAAAAAAAAATCTTATAAAAAAAAAAAGACCTCTATATGTAATTAAGTGTTCAGTTCTTCAATCATGTATTTTTCCTCTGCTTGTAACTTTTTTGCTGATGGCCAAGGGCATTAACTCCTTCCTTCCTTAGGCAGTGGAGCCTTGGTGTGGAAAAAAACTCAAAGAGAAACTCTATAACCCTGAGAATGTACTACAAAAATGTAACTGAGGAGACTTTTATTGGCTAATGATAGAGTTACCCAGCAGGTTTGAAACTGAAGATGGGCCTCTAATCTCTGTGATACATCAAATACAAAAGTTACGTTTCCAAATTCCTGGAAATATCACATTTCCTCATGGTCTTTCATTGCTTTCTCTTCCCCAGAGATAATTTTTCCCCACTTCTCAAAATGAGTTTACTTTTCCCCCAAAGACCCTCATGAAGTTATTGTTTCATGATAGAAAAAATTCTCTGAGCAGGAGGGTGAAACAACATGTCACATGCCCACCCAAGTCACGTGGAATTCCTCAATTCGTGATATGAAATTCAAGAGATCAATATACCCTGGATCCTTATTTTGTATGTTATCCTCCAGTGGAAAGGGGCTTAATCTCCAATTATAAGCATTTCAATAGTGTGTTGTCATCAGGCTGGAGAGGAACATGAAAATTCAGCCAAAATGAATTAATCCATTGTTGAGAGGTAGCTGAACAAGGGAGTAGGTCAGGAGACAAACAGTTTTGAGAAATTATGTTGATTCTAGCAGTCCATCAGAATGTTGGCTGCTGTGTCTAAAACAGAAAAAACCTGAAAATGTGTTCAAAGTGGATTGCTATAGGAAACTCTTTTTCTTTGTTGGTGTTTCTGGCATTGTCTTCACCTCTGTTGAGCAATGTGGCCTTGTTGGAACTGGAAACAGCACAAACTCCCATCTTCCCAGTGAAACCAAAATACGAGCTACAGAAGTGATTGTGGTCCCACTTGCTAAGATTCCTTCTGACCAGCCAGAAGAGATTTCTGTTTCTGGCTGCATGTTGGTGACTTTTCCTTACCTTCTTCTTCTTCTCTACCTAATTCATCCTCCTTGATAAAAAGGACCAGTGATCAAATCTCTTATTTTATATACGGCCATCCTGGCATAGACTTATCACCCACAACAGATGGAATCAAACTATCAAAACTAAGTTGGGTTCTCCTCTTCTGTTCCCTCACTCTTCCTTCTCCTAGAGCCTTCAAAGCCTAGAGCCTTCAAAGAGATTGTGGCTAGGAGACACAGCCATTTACCAAGATAATTGGAAATGGATTGTTACCTAAAACAGCTATAGTTAGCAAACCATCTGCCCTTGGAAGAGAAGCACAAACATGTACAGCATTCAATGCAGTCCCAAAAATACTTGGACTTGAACAAACAAATGTCCCACAGTCCCCCATGACCCTGCTGTCTAAAATTAGGCTTCTTCCTTTGGCTTTATATACATCATATCTATAAATCCATGTAAAGCATTAAAATAAATATATGTAGAGATAGAGAGATATATATGTATATATACATATAGATAGATATATAGCTATGTAGATAAAATAAACAATTTTCTTATAGGTAGTGTGCTCATACCTTCACTTTAGCACTCACCTCGTTCTTTTCTTATTGGCTACCTAGTGTATGCTTGGTACCAAGCACTACCCTAGAGAATTTGTGTGTTTGTTTGTTTTTAAGAGATCAAGGCCTTAAGTAAAAGGGACGATGGTTAGAAACATATTAATGGTGAGAAGAAAAGCAAAAATAAATACAGAAATAATTCAAGTGTTGCTAAACTGGAAAATGGATAATTATAAATTATATTAAGTGAAAAAAATCAAAAGGATAGTCACAAAGTTACTTAAAATCTTCTTTTTGTAAAAATCTACTTTTGCACATTAGACAAGAAGGGAAATATGTTTGAGAGGACGCAAACTGTGTTTATTGCTCCTTGGATGTTTATAAATCAGACTGTAGTAATCACTTTTCAAAAATATAATAGGCAGAGTCCAGGCCATGGGACTCTGTTTGGAGGGGGTAGCTTAAGTAGGGATGCTAAATTCTGGTGGAAGCCTACATATCTAAGAGAGCTACAAGGAGAGGAAGAGAAGGCACACAGATCTTTTGGTGTGAAGTTCACTTTGAGTCTGACCTTGAAGAGTATGTGAATAGTAACATTTGGTTCCATTCCCACAGTGTTTCTAATTCTATTCACAGTACAAAATGGTTTTCTCAGTAAGATATGAACAAGGATACCAAAGCTCCAACATACTTGCTCTATTGAAAAATAGGCCATGAAAATTAAAAGTGGATATGTTAGGTAATAAAAACTAAAACTTCTTAGGAATGCCTTCAACAAAAGCACCAAAAACCCCAATGAAGATTAACTTAAGCAATAAAGACATTGAAGTGGCTCCTATAAAAATTCTGGAGGGCAGTAGGCACTTCCCCAGTTTGGTGGGACACCTCAGTAACCTCATTAGCATACTATTCTCTTTCTGTCCATTCTGTTCTACTGTCTTTAGAATGTTGGCTTTTCAGTTTTTGGTCATAAAATGGCTGCTGCTGCTCCAATCAGCATGACCTTGTTCCAGCCTCCCAAGCAGGAAAAAACAGTGGAGAGCAAAAAGCTGTCATCAGCAAGGTCTGACTTTTTAGTCCCAACTAATTTTCCTTATATCTCATTAATGAAACTGGATATCATGCCCACACCTAAACTTGTTAAGAGACATATATGGCCATAACTCATTTTACCAGTATGAACTAACCAGTCATGACTTCTACTCCCTGGGACTGAGGAGGAGTGTACTTTTGCCAAGATCAGGGGACTCCTCTTGCTACTGAATGAAATATGGATTTGTTTTTTAGCTAGGAAGAATGATTGGGAGGTAATCAAAATCACCAAGGTCTGCCCCAATATTCCCTTTCCTATCAGACTGAAAAAGGTAGCATAGTATATAGTTGATGTCTCTAAAGTTATTCAATCCATGTATCCAAAATCAAGGGTACTAGACTCCTTTTTAAAAAAGAACTCCTGAAACAGAAATTATGTAATTCCTTTCAGGAACACCTTACTGGGACTAATTTTGTTTCTTGGGATATTCATTTATTTTCGCTTTGAATTTTTCCAAAATTCATTTAAAAATATGAACTGACACATGTGGTTCAGCTTGTTTAGCAAAGTTCAACATTTTTTTGAAAACTGTAACTGTAAATTTTTTACAAAAGAGATCTATTTGAAATGTGGTTAAATAAATGTGCCATTTGTTGTACTATGAAATGTCGACAAATGACCTGGCTGAAATATTGCTCTGTTTTTCTTAAAGGATTCTTTGTTCTATATCTGGATATAGGTGATATTTTTATTTTTAGAAACTTTCACTCAGAAATAAATCTAAGATAATACTTCTACTCAAACCCTCTTCAGAGACCATTGTAAGTGATCCATATAAGCTACTTTTAAAGTTTCCCTCATCTCCATATAGACTATTTAATTAAGTGGCATAGGAATTGGAGATATTTCTTCTTAGTTATGACTCATAGTTAGTTTTTCCATAAAGCATAGTATAAAAATGTACTTTGAAAAATCTCCCTAGTATATATCCAGAAATGCCTTAGGTTTTTTTCTGACAACCATTTAACTTGGGGTGAGGGGAGTACTCTATAAAATTACACATACGACAATGAGTTTCATGGCTTTTTTGCCTTAAAATTACATACAGTGCAAGACACAGACTGTCTATCAACAGAAGCACAAAAGTGGTGTTGATAAAGATCGTTTTAAAAAAGTGAAACTTTTAGAATGTTTACTTTTAGAATACCTATGTGGGCACCTTTAAGATATTTTTCAGATTTCTTTATGTTTTAATCACAGAGGAGTACAGAATTTAGAAGCTTGGGTTTGGGGTCAAATACATAAATTCAAATTTTGCTTCTATCTGTTATTACTTGTCCAACCTTGGACAATTTGATGGGTTTCTTTGAAACTTAATTCCCTCATTGGTTAAATGAGAATAACAAATTGTTGGAGAATAATTATTTCAAAAGGTAAAATCATGATTCTCATACAAATATAAAATGAAAGCACGTCAGAGATTTTTCTCAACTAATTAATTAATGGGGAAAATAGCTGTTACAACCAACATAAAGCAGAATTCAAATCTACATCCATGTATATGCCATTACTGATGCTCAAATGAACTTGCTAATAGATGCAGAACTGGTCAATGGGCATAATTGATTAATGATTAATGATTAATTTAATCTACTGCACTTCCACCAGACAACATTTATTTGCATTTTTACTAACAAAAATCACTGTATCGTATCTAATTTCTACAACTTACAGTGTTGTAAAGTAATTGAGACAATGGGAGACAACCAGGACGGATGTGCTAGAGGGAATGTACTAGAACTCTGTAGGTCTCTATCTACAACATCCATTGCTTCAAGGGAAAATAGATGCAACTGAAAACATGAAGACAAGTTTGGACAATCAGGTGCCTGAGTCCAAAACTAAATACCTTCTGGTTTGCAAGAGTTTGGGTCATGAGAATAAAACTTTTTTCCTGCATTCCACATACTTCTTTAAATTCAAGGGTCTTTACTCCAGACCAGATAGAAGAGCATACTGAATATGATGCCTTTTTCTCACTCTTTCCACATCTGACAGGAGGATGCTGAAGTTCAAGGGAGAAGAAACCCAGATTGCAATTGAGTGTGTTTCTTGGTACCCACCTCTGGCTGTTACCATAGGAAGGATAAGACAATCTCCTAGATGGAGTTCAAGATTAGAATGCTGAATGCAGAAGAGAGTTTGGCACTGCTTGTCTTCTGAAATTCTGGGAGGAAGCTGTCTCACAGCATTTGCTATTCCTATCTGAGGTTATTGTGATAAAGAAAACTTGGCAGCATAGAATATTTAGGGTGAGAGAAATCCTAATATACCAACCTGCACCCTAGACCTGGCTTAGGGGAGAGCTCATGCATATATATCCCTATGCACACAGCTGGGGTACGCTCAGTGCCAGGTGAGAAGAGGTGGATGCCTAGTACTAGACCTTTCAGAGACCAGGGCTCAGACAGCAGAAGATGCTGGCACTGCCCATGGGTAGATGGGGCTAGACACTATAGGACAAGCCAGAAACACAGACCTATCCACAGAGACCAGAGAGGAGCAGAGGCAACACTCAGACATCCATACAACTTCCTGAGGTTGGGTGAGGGGAAAATCCTTGCGAGAAGAGAGAGGAGAAAGGTCAATATCAACTTTGTCCTTTCCAGTGACTGAGTCTAAACCCTGAATTGATTATTTGCCCTAAAGTCTGTACTCCAAACCACCATGACTGAACTTACCTAAGCTGAACAGCTTCAGTTATTTCTACTATAGACTAGGCATTAAATACAATGGTGGTACATGTGAGAAGATACAGTGTTGATGTCTTACAAAAATACTGTAAGATAAACCCATCTTCTGCAACATCTTATTAGCATTTTGCAAGGACCTCTACTGAAAGCGCTCCCACATTTTTTCATATTTTACAATTAGTTATTTATATAGGTATTTCCCCTTTACTAAATCCTGGCAAGGCCTATGTTTCATATATCTTTTTATATCACCAACACTGCATGTAGTAGGTACTGAGTAAATGTGGGTACTTATTGAACTGAATTGGGTTATTTTTCTAAATTAAAGCTTCAGTGTTTATTTCCTAAGGATTCTTGTGGCCCCTATTTTGCAATAATTTCAGAGCTAAATGGTATCAGTGATCTTTAATTTTATCATGTATTTCCTAACTGTAAAATCATTAAAAGTATGAGTGCATGCACATACATATCTAGTGATGATATAACATGATTCATAAATGGCTTGGTTGTCTCTGGATTGACCAGGTGCCTTTATTGCACGTGGCCCATGGCCATGGTCTTGTCTTCTTCTAGGGCATTTGGGCAGTAGTGACCTATCATTTGGGCATCCATGCTTCTCCTGAGGTAGAGGTGCACCTGGCTCTCTTTTTAAGCAGCTGGTCACGTTCAGGCTGCTGCCAGCCACTACATACTAAACTTCCATTGAGCTGTCAGAGTAGTTTTATCATGGATGGCTAGATCATTTTTTCCCCTGCCATGTTAAAATTAACCCAGAACTCATCATCACATAAAGTCGCTGAATTGTTCTTTCCAATAGACATTACCTCTTACTTAACAGTCTTGTTTTTACCTGCCTGAAATTGCAGTGTCTGGCATACAGAGGTACAAGCTACGTGAAGATAGGACAACACAGGCAGGCAAATCTCGGCATTGCAGAGTGGCTGCTTGGCCCATGATTCCATTTGCCCCAAGGACCCGTAAGTACCTCTCAGAAGGAGAACCTGCTGACCAAGCACACCAAGGAGATTGGTGCAATAGCGGTGGACCCCTGAGGTTGCTGTGGCATTGCAGAGAATGGCACTGGGCACTGCCTCCTTGCCTCTGGTACCTTCCTATTCTTGGTGACTTTTGCCTTACTACTGATTCCGCATGCTGATTCAGTGCCCTGGCTCCGTTTGCTGACACTGGTCATTCTTCTTTTAAACTGTTCTCCACCATACTTGACTGCATCCTCATAAGCATTATCCTGCTCCAAAGGACTTGTCTCCTCCTTACTGACGGTGGTCTCAGGCTACAGTGGTGAGTACCATTCTGGTTTCCCTTTCACTAACTCTCTCCCTGGGTACTAATGAGATGTCTGAAAGTGCTAACCCTGTTGTCTTAGCTTGCTAATTGCCTGCTTTAAAACACAAGTCTAGAGAAGATTTCATGACCCACTGTGTCACCTCTGCCCTATGACCAATTCTAATGGCACCTTTAAGCATTCATGCAAGAATGTGCTTAAGTGTGCCTTACCAAACAGCCAGAGATTTTGTCAAGTTTTGGTAGACTACTCTCAACACCTGTTAATGGACTTTTTTTTGTTTTCACCCTGGTTGGCTAAAATGTGAACTTTTAGGACTACTGAAAATTTTTGAGCCTTTGTGATCTAAAATATGGGGGTCTTCATAAAAGCTTCCTGACTTAAACTATAATAACTTGAGTTTAAAATGCATAATAAGATGATATTTAAACAGAATTCTAAACATATTTTTTGAAGTTTAGGACCATATCACCCAACTTTGCACAACATATTCTGGTTTCAGGTTCTATTACAAAAGATGATCACCACACATGGGTGGGTTAGTTTGCCTCCTCGGCTTCTAGAATTTAAGTACAGGCCAGCTGTGAGAAGAAAACTCACTGCTTACAAACACGAAGATGCAGATGGTTTATATCATACCTATAACCTAAATTATTAAAGTTAAAATATTTAAAACAGCACCTGGAGTTTATAAAAACTCTATGTTATAGATGGAGTCCAAATTGTTAAGCAATACAATCATAATGGCTTGTATCATTTTCTAAGAAATATTCTTTTACAGTTAAATTACTGTTTGATGCTTCCCAAAGTTGATTTGTGGGTAGGGTCCTAGTCTGAGAAAAATCTGCTTTTATTTTTGAGTGATAGCAACATGAAAGAAACATATTTTTACCTCCTTTGCTGTTTTTCTTTAAAATTGCTCAAAACCATCTAAACCCTGAATGCCAGGCAGTTCTTATAGGTAGAGCTTGATGGGAAAAGCAAATTGGAAAAAGGTCTCCAAGATTCAATGAAGTGGTTTGAAAAGGCCAGACTACATACGTGAAATAGGAGATTGTATTAGCTGAAACAATAAAGATTTTGGCCCAGTTTATTATAGCAAATCAAAAAGTTTGCCAACAGTTACTCCCTAGATACAAATACAAAAACAATCAATCAAGGTAACTGGTTAATTTGGACTTTAAAAACATTAAACAGAACATTTGATTGAAATGGTTGTTCGGTAAATTCTTTACAATGTCTTTCAGGCTTTGTCTGTGCCCAATAGGTCAGGAATCTTGTGTAGAAAAAAACTGCAGGGCAAGCAGTAACTTATGGAGGTAATGCATGTTACTCTGAGCTCCAGGAGTATGGGCCCACAGAAGTTCTTGGAAAATAGTGAAGAGAAAACAGAGAAATGTGCTGTGGGAGTCACTTGATGCTAGTTTATTCTTTTGCATAATTTGCTTCAATTTTGTCAAATTCACATAACATAGACTTTTATTTTTTTTTATTTTTTTTTTAAGATTTTATTTATTTATTTCACAGAGGGAGAGAGATCACAAGGAGGCAGAGAGGCAGGCAGAGAGAGAGGGGGAGGCAGGCTCCCCGCTGAGCAGGGAGCCTGATCCGGGCCTGGATCCCAGGACCCTGAGATTATGACCTGAGCCGNCCGGGCCTGGATCCCAGGACCCTGAGATTATGACCTGAGCCGAAAGCAGAGGCTTTAACCCACT
>LNAC01000278.1:0-133952 GCA_002007465.1 Ailurus styani
AAAGTAAATACTGATAGAGACTGACTTACTATTGTCATCATGCTGTTTGTTTTCTATAGGCCTCACAGCTTTGTCCCTCCTTTGCTACGTTACTGTCTCCTTTGGAATTTAGTTTGTTTTTTGTAGTGAAATTTTAAAATTATTTTCTCATCTCTATTATCTTTTGTGATATTGTATTGCTATTTTTTGTGTGGTTGTCATCGCTATTACATTTAACATTATAAAGTTTTATTATTCTAATTTGAATTTGTACCAGCCTAACCTCAGTAACTTATAAAAATTGTGTCCTTTTACAGCTCCATTTTCATTCCTTTCTAATGTTACATCACAAAATTATTTCTTTATACATTCTGTGCCCTAAAACATAAGCTAATAATTCATTCAAAAGTTTTAGTCTCTCAAATTATGTAGCAAAGAAGACTTGGAATTATAAACCAAATTTATACTAATAAATTACACTAACTGGTTTTTTCCTTCATTAAATATATTAGACTCTTAAATCCTATTGAAAACAAAAAATGTAATTACAGCCATTGTTAGAATAATACTAGATTTGTAATTATCCTTGCAGTTATCTTTATCGAGAGTTTAATTTCTCCATTTGGCTTTGAGTTATTGTCTCGTGTCCTTTCATTTCACTTTGTAGAACTCCCTTGAGCATTTCTGGTGGGACCTATCTAGGGGTCACAACCCCCTCAGCATTTATTTATCTGGGAATGTCTTAACTTTTGTCTCACTTTGGAGGGACAGTTTTGCCAGATAGTAGGATTTTTTTCTTTCCAGTAAATCAATACATTGTCTTTTGGCTTCTGACGTATCTGATGAGAATCTGCTTGTAATGTTATTGTGGATCCTGGTATGTGATTGTTCACTTATCTCGATGATTTCAGGATTCTTTCTCTGTCTTTTGAAAGTTTTGATTATAATGTGTCTTTGTGTGGTTCCCTTTTGTGTTCATCTTTCTTGGAGTTGTGATTCTTGGATGTTTATATCCATGTCTTTCATTAAATTTAGACATTTCCTTTAAGTTTTTTTAAAGTTTTTAAAGTTTTTATTTATTTAAGTAATCTCCACACCCAACATGGGACTCAAACTCATGGACCCTGAGATCAAGAGTTGCATGCTTTTCCAACTGAGCCAGCCAGGTGCCCAAATTTAGACATTTTCAATCATTATTTCTTTATGTATTCTCAATGTCCCTTTTTCCCCTCTCCTCTCCTCCATGATCTGCATTTTGGTCTACTGGATAGTGTCCAACAGGTCCTTTAGGCTCTGTTCTCTTCTCTTCCATCTTTATTTGTTCTATTCCTCTAATTTGTTATTTGATTATTTTCATTTGAGTGTTTTCAGAGTTTCTTAGTTTTAATATTTTTTAGTTAACTTTATTCTGCCATATTTGTATTATATATGTTTGTGAGTGTTATATATCACATAATTTTTGCATTTTTGTATGGAATATGCACATATATGCGTATACACATATTAGTAATTTCCTATTTTGTCTTCACAAAGGTATTTTGAAATTTATGTAACATCGGTTATTGTTGAAGTTGTAGAAGTGAGAATCTTATACTTTTCTAACATAAGCATAAATTTTGATGCACTTTGAAGAAAAATACCTAATGAAATTGGAAATGTGCTTATCCTACAAAGTCCACTTCTAGGTGATCTATTCTCAAGAAACTCTAATACATAGAGAGACATGCACACAGGATGTATTGCAACATTGTTGTGATGGTGAAAAATAGAATATTAAACTGTTCTTAAGTAGAAGAGAAGGCAAACTGTAGTTTGTTGTTACAGTGGAATACTATACTGTTAGAAAAAGCAATGAACTAGATCCACATATAGATACATGGATAACTATCCAGGGATGAATATCTAAAATAATATTGAGTAAAAAAACCAAGTCGCTAAAACATGCAGATGTTTTGATATTGTCTGTGTAAAATTTCAAAACGAAAATACATTAGATATTATTCATAGACCTACATATATAGTAAACATAAAAAACATGTGTGAGAAACATACCAAAGAGTAATAGACCATATCAGCATAGTACATTTAACCTTTGAACAGCTTAGGGGTTGGGGTACAATCCCCCTACACAGTTGAAAATTCACATCTAACTTTTGACTCCCCAAAACTTAACAGCCTACTCATGACCAGAAGCCTTGGTGATAATAAAACAGTCAGCTAATATGTATTTTGTATGTTACATGTATTGTATCGTGTATTCTTACAATAAAGTGAGACAAAGAAAATGTGATTAAGAAAATCATAAGAGAAAAAATACATTTACAGTACTATACTATAAAAAATCCTCATATAAGTAGACCTGTGCAATTCAAACCTGTGTTGGTCTGGGGTCAGCTATATTGATGAGGGAGGAAATCAACTGTACTGATGAGAGATAACACCTGGCCATGTGATTTCATTTCTTCTCTCAAGGGAGAGAAACTGAAGGAAATTTGGCAAAATGCAAAAATCTATGTAATTTCAGTCGTAATTTAACATGGGAGTATTATATTCTTTTCTGTATATTTAATGTGTTTCATGATTTTTAAAAAATTATATGAAAATTAATTAATCGTGTTTTTATGTTTAGCTTGAATCTCAACTAGAGAAAAAAGACCAACAGTTTAAAGAACAAGAAAAGACTATGTCCATTTTGCAGCAAGATATAATATGTAAACAACATCATCTTGAATCACTAGACAGACTCCTGACAGAAAGCAAAGTGGTAAAATCATCTTTGTAAAAGTGCTGTTTATTGTATTTATTTATTTATTTATTAAAAAGTTTTTTTTTTTTATTCATTTGAGAGAGACAGAGATAGCAACAGAGAGCACAAGCAGGGAGGGAGTGGGAGAAGCAGACTCCTGTTGAGCAGGGAGCCCAGTGTGGGGCTCCATCCCAGGACCCCAGGATCATGATCCGAGCCAAAGGCAGACATTTAACTGACTGAGCCACCCATGCGCCTCTGAAAGTACTGTTTAAAAGCTGACTAATACTTACGTTTCCTATAACCTACCTTTAATCCTAATTAAATCACTTGCTTAACAGCCCATTAGTAATGCTAAAATTAAAATATTTATACATATACTCATATTTTTGCTATCAATCTGTGTGTTTCCAGGAGATGGAAAAGGAAAACATGAAGAAAGATGAAGCTTTGCGAACATTACAGAACCAAGTATCTGAAGAAACAATCAAGGCCAGTATGCTAATTTTTTTAAAACTTTTTTTCATAGGACATTCTGTAGCTTTTATACTTCTCTTCTATAAACTGTAAAAATTATTTAGATAAAAACTCACAAGTAAAGATTTTATCTGAGTCAGCGAACTTAGTTTCTGTGAGTATGTTTTCTTCATTGTGAATTATAATCTTATTTGATTGTTGATAATCTGGTTTGTGGATTATCTAACTTTTTTTTTTTTGCCTTAAGAAAGGCTTCTTTTTTAACAAAAAATGTTTTTTTAACTATAGCTACTTATTAACATTACCAGTAAAGAATTAACAGAAGAAGTGAAGGGAGAGGAATCTACAAGCAGTCGAGTTTTGCTTCTTTTTACCACTTCTGCTATTTTATTAGTTAGGGGATAAAATCAGAATTTCCAGATAAAATATAGTTTTATGGCTACTCTGCCTTCATCGTTAAAAGAATGGGTTTGGGAGCTAAATCGACTGAGTTTCAGTTCTGATTTCAGAGTGCTTACTAGTTAACTTTAACCCTGGCTAGGTTATTTAAATGTCTGAACTTTAACTTTTTTTTTTTTAAGATTTTTTAATTTATTTGACACAGCAAGAGAGAGATCACAAGTAGGCAGAGAGGCAGGCAGAGAGAGAGGAGGAAGTGGGCTCCCCGCTGAGCAGGGAGCCCGATGCGGGCCTCGATCCCAGGACTCTGGGATCATGACCTGAGCCGAAGGCAGAGGCTTTAACCCACTGAGCCACCCAGGCGCCCTGAACTTTAACTTTTTCATCAGTAAAATAGAGGTAACAATACTCTGGAGGAGGGTCACAATGAGGAGGAGATGAAATGAGGTACCTATAATGCTTAGCACATACTCAGTTACTCAAAGTTTATTAAGTACTTACTATATATTTGTTAGTATGCCTTTACATTTTTAATGTTAAAAATAGGTCCAAACATGCTGTTACCAGCATGTTTATTCTTTCATATATGGCTTGAATGTAAGGAATATTTTAAAAATCCATGTTAATTTTGCCTAGTACTTTGTTTTTAATCCGTTTTGTTACCAAGTGTGCCTATGTAAACACAATTATGTTTATCCATAACTTTCATATAGTATTCTCTAAAACTTTTATTTTATTTATTTATTTATTTTTAAAAAAAGATTTTATTTATTTATTTGACACAGAGATCATGACCTGAGCCGAAGGCAGAGGCTTTAACCCACTGAGCCACCCAGGCGCCCTTCTCTAAAACTTTTTTTTTTTTTTAAAGGAATGGAGTTTTATTTATTTATTTTTTTTTAAGATTTTATTTATTCATTTGACACAGAGAGAGAGATTACAAGTAGGCAGAGAGGCAGGCAGAGAGAGAGGAGAGAGGAGGAAGCAGGCTCCCCGCTGAGCAGAGAGCCCGATGTGGGCCTCGATCCCAGGACCCTGGGATCATGACCTGAGCCGAAGGCAGCGGCTTTAACCCACTGAGCCACCCAGACGCCCCCTTCTCTAAAACTTTTAACATTTAATGCCGTGTCAGTTCATTTCCTCATGTAAAAATAACATCTAACATCATTAACATGAAAAAAATCATAGTAAAGTTTATAGGTGTGAATCATTTCATTAAATAAAATCTATATTGCCACTTACCTCCTCTTTTTTATTAAACCGCCTAACATATCTAGTAGCTTATTTCCATATGTTAATGACCAGATATTAAAATCAGTAAGAGAAATTATGTTATTGGGTTTTATTCCCTTAATAGCCTTAGGTTTGATGTTATTGGGGCAAATACCAAAATGAAGAAGAAATACAGAAACAATATTCCTATGACTCAAGCTATACCAAACCTAACATACAGGATATTTCTCCCAACAAAACTGAAGTTTGAAATCTAGTTTCTTCCTGATTATGTCATTATTAACTTCCCTTCTTGACTTGGGCTATGTCCCTCTGCATACCTCTATTTATTCTTTGCATAAAAAATAATGAATTTTTAAAAAATGAATTTTTTAAAAGTAACCAAAGACTATATTCTTACAATTGGTGAATTCTTAAAAAATACAGTCAGTTCAACCATTAACAAAGGAAATACAAATACAATTAATGAAATCACAAAAATTCTGAATTTTCTATCTGCAGGAGAGTTGTAAGAATCAATTTAAAGTTATATCACTTATGAAAGTATGACTAGTGAGAACTAGAAGATTGATGGGAAATTCTGAACAGGAATAACAAACCAGTAAATTAAAGCAATTATATTATGTGTTGTTAAATAGAATGTTGAAAAGGTACCTATTAGATTTAGTGATTTTATTTACTTACTTTTTTCTGTTTTGCTTTTATATTCCACTTTGGATTTTTTTTCTTTTCCCAAAGAAAGTCATAAGTGGAAAAACAATAACAACAAAAAAGAACTTAGATGCTTTTGTTGAAGATAGGTAGACTAGAGCCCATACCTGGTTATCCCCAGACTGTACTCCTGAGGAAGTTCTTTGGTTCACAAAGCAGTGTCTTTGTTTTCATTTCATTCATTTATGTCCATATTTATGTAGTGTATTTATAGGTGGTTTGTATGAGGTGAATGATGCTTATCCATATGAGATTTAGACTCTCAAACTCCTTGTTCAAATAATGAATCCAACAGAGTAGTGTTTTGGGTTTTATTATTTTTAAAATTGATTTATTAATTTTAAATTTTATTTTGAAAAATTCCAAACCTACAAGAAATGGAAAGAATAGTACAGAGGACATTTGTGAACCCTCTGCCTGGATTTACTGCCTATTAAACTCTAGCTACATTCATTTCATCTCTGCCTACACACACATACACACACGTACCCACTTGTGCACGCACCCATCCAATCTCATACGTACACTTTTCCTTTTTGCCAGACCACCTAAGAGAAGGTTGCAGATGTCATAAGACTTTATACCTTTAATATTTAAACTTGCATCTCCTATGAACAGAAACTTTCTCTCACATGACTACACCACTCTACACACCAGAGAAAGTAAAAATTAATTCCATACTGAAATTTTCCCAGTTATTTAAAATTGTTCTTTATAGCCTTGCTCTCAAAGCATGGTCTGTGGACTAACATGAACATCACCTAGAAACTTGTCTGACTTGCAGAATTTCGGCTATACCCGAGACCTACTGAACAGAATTGGGATTAAGGTGAAGAAAGTGAATTGCTTCTGGTGCAAAATTTAGGGAGATGCTTACTCTTGGGGTTGTATAAGTGTTGTGTTGGGACTTGTCATGACCCTGAGAGTGAGTGCCTCCTTAAATTTTGAGCCCGTGTCTCCTATCTTACCTCACTCTAATCTTTGCCCTTCTACTAAATCAGAATCTGTACTTCAGTAGGGTGCCCAGCTGATTTGTATGCCCACTAAAACCTTGAGAAACACTACCTCAGCTTGTTCTTGTTCTTTTTCCAGTCTAGGATTCATTTATAATTACATGTTGCATTTGGCACTTTAGGTTTCTCTAAACTCACTCTTTCCTTCTGTTCTTCTTGATACTAAATTTTCTGAAAAGTCTGGGTCAAGTAGAATACAACGTGAGTTATACCGTGTTCTTCTGCTTCCCATCAGGAAGCACATATCAGACTACCCCATAACTGGCATTGCCAATATTGGCACTTTATTTAAGTTAATTACTACCAGATCTCATCATGTGAAGGGAACATTATTTTCCTTTATAATTAATAAAATGTACAGTGATTCTTTCAGGCTATATGAATGTACTGCTCCTCCACAACCTATAACCAGTGGCTTTAACATCTAGTGATAAAGCTTGCCTGAATTAGTTTTTACATTATTAATTATTGGCTGTGATAGTCTGACAGTCACAGATTTTATTTTTTCTCCGTGTGCGGGAGATGATACAAGTAACGGTGCTCATTCTCATGGTTAAGAAAGAAAACTAAAAACCCTCAGGAAAAAAAGAAAGAAAAGTCATATTTATACCTTTCATAAAACAAATGTTAACTTAAAAATTATTGCTAGGATAACAATTTATTAACAAGGATAACAATTCATAATTACCAACTTTTTAGCTCTTAATGGTTGTATTCACAGGCTATAGGGACCATCTTCGAAAACTGTCTTTCAAGATTCTCTATTTAGAAATAAGAGTTGCAAAGATAACTTAACAATATAGAATGAATAGTGTCTGCAAGAGAGGCATTTTTCTCTTTTTCTTATCTTGAGATTTCTTTTACACCTTCAAAATGACTTATTAGAATGCTACTGGATTAAGTAGAAAAAAACCACTCCTGAGAAGCTCAGAATTACACTAAGAAGCAAGATAGGCATCTTTTTGACAGCTGGGATATTGCACACATGTACAAATTGTGGCCCTTGAACTAGTTTTTGTGAAAAAAAATTTACTGAATTTGTATTGCTCTTTGCTCATTTGCTATTTAATATTAAGGTGGTATAAAGCATTTGCAGCTATGTGAACAATTGAACCAAGTTACAGTGCTGCCTTTCTGAAATGTTTTCACTGATTCAAAGCAATTGCAGCCTCCTAAGGTTTTTTTTTCTAGCTAACAAAAACACTTTCATTTTCTTTGTGACTTCAGCACATTCAGAATATTCATACCATAGCATTATTAGCACCGTATACTAGTTTGTACTCACTTTACTATTTTTCTTGATCAAGGGAACTTAAAAAATAGGCTTAAATGTTGCTTAATGTTTTAGGTAAATGTCTTAGGGCGTTTGGTCCACAGGTTCTTTTTTTTTTTTAAAAAGATTTTATTTATTCATTTGACACAGAGAGAGAGATTACAAGTAGGCAAAGAGGCAGGCAGAGAGAGAGGAGAGAGGAGGAAGCAGGCTCCCTGCTGAGCAGAGAGCCCGATGTGGGCCTCGATCCCAGGACCCTGGGATCATGACCCGAGCCGAAGGCAGCAGCTTTAACCCACTGAGCCACCCAGGCGCCCGAGGGTCCACAGGTTCTAACAGTTGGCCCCAGTGTGTCTTTCCAATCTAATCTCCCAAATACACATCTTCTATAAATTAGTACTCTTTGTACCCTAAGCTGCCAACTTTGCACCATTCCTTTTCACATTGTCTTGTCTCTGGACATACTCCCTATTCCTGGAATGCCCTATTCAGTTGTTCACGTTCTGTTTATTCTTCAGGACTCTAGCCTCTGATTTCCTAATTTGCAATAAAAAAATTAGTTTTCTAAATAAATCTTTTCTGTCATAGCATTTTGTGTCCTGAGTTGGGCTATTTATTCAGTTTGAAGCAGTTAGGTAACATTAGGAGATAAACCTGTAAAATATTAAACACATAATAAACACTCATTAATATTAGTTGATTTTTTTCCTTTCTTGCTTTTCTCCTGCTTAGGTAAGACAGCTAGATTCAGCACTGGAAATTTGTAAGGAAGAACTTGCCTTGCACTTGAACCAATTAGAAGGAAATAAGGAAAAGTTTGAAAAACAGCTAAAGAAGAAATCTGAAGAGGTAAATTAGCATTTTTGTTAAAAAGCATATTTTTCACAAGATTTCTTTTTGAGATATTATTTTTAAGATTCTTTAAAAGTACATCTTTTATCAGTAGCTAATAAAAAAACCTTTCCATTAAGGGGTGCCTGGGTGGCTCAGTCGGGTAAAGCTTCTGCCTTGGGCTCAGGTCATGATCCCAGGGTCCTGGGATCAAGCCCTCCATCGGGCTCCCTGCTCAGCGGGGAGCCTGCTTCTCCCTCTGTATAACCTTAGTGAAGAATTCCTTTATTTTTTTGTTAGAATTTATAGTATAAATTTAAAATAAATTCTATTTTTAAAATTAAATATAAACTTTAAACCTTAAATTCATGTTTAGAAGTAGTCCCCCCAAAATGTCCATCAAAGTTGACTTGAATATATCAGAAAATTCCAACCAGAAAAACAGAATCCTTTCTATATCTTTAAAATGGAGAGAATTTTATGCAGAGAATTAGATACACAGGTGATGGAAGAGGGGAGAAGCAAACAAAGCATGGTAAGATGACTCAGATTATCATAAGCAAGGACCTACTATCATCAGCAGCAACAGAGAAATATCAGGAAGAGATGCTATGATTATAGTCCAGAAGCAGGCTGCCTATGGAGCAAGGTCCACAAAGGAATCTGTCTAACTGAAACTGAGGCCGTGGGGGAGGAGAACTGCTCCAGGTCCCTCCCATTGGCTAAATCTTTCTGTTATCCAAAGGGGAATTTCCTGCAATACCTGGAGCAGAGCAAGCGGAAGGCATGCATAGCTCTAAAAGCAAATATGTAGTTGACTAGCACTCCAGATTTAGGTATAGCACATAATTATATAAGTTTAGAAATTAAAAAAGGAAATGTTCATATTTTATTTGTCCTGTCTTCTTCCTTCCATGTCTCTCCATGAAGGCTTTTATAGCATCTTTGACAGACAGGGATGTATTTCTCTACTGCAGTATATGGAATTGCAGTTACCTTAACTATGGATATTTTAGTTTTTAAAATAAAAATATTATTTTTATTTTACTATGAACTTCTTCAAACATTACTTAAACATTTCTTTGATAGCCCTCACTATACTTCAGTGTAAATGGACTTGACAGAGATGGAGATTTGAGACAAAGAGTGTTTGTAACAAGAGAGTTTGTGGAGCTTCACACTTTGTGTTCTTAGAAACCGCATCAGAGACTAGGGTGGATAGTAAGCATTTACCTAAAATGAACTTAGAATTCTTTCCAAAAAAACTGGAAATATAAACCTAGGCTCCAAACTGAGTTAGAAATCAGAAGTAGTATTCAAGTATGTACAACTATACTAGGGAATAAGTAAGTAAATTAGAAAGATTTGCACTTTTTATTGCCGCTGAATTATTATCCCAATGCATGTGCATTTGGCTTACTTAACAGGTTATCTTTCACTCTTTCACAAATATTGATAAGAAACAGAAAAATCCAATTACTATTTACTTTGGTTTTTTTGAGTATCACCCCATACATTTATTTACTTTTGAGTTATTTGTCTTTAGAGCAAATTTTAATATCAATGCTGATAAATATAATTACAGTTGACCCTTGAACAATGCAGAGGTTAGAGGTGCCGACGCCCTCCCCGCCATGTACTTGAAAATCCCCATAGAATCTTGGATTTCCCAAAAAGTTAACTACGAATGGCCCTACTGTTTACCAGACGCCTTACTGTAACATAGATGACTAACACATATTTTCTGTTATATGTATTATATACTGTTTTCTTACAATAAAGTGAGAGAAAAGAAAATGTGATTAAGAAAATCATAAAGGAGAGAAAATACATTTACAGTTCTGTACTGTAAAAAATCTGCATGAGTGGACCTATGTAGTTCAAACCCATATTGTTCAAGAGTCAACTGTATTATCTTATATCAGACTTCTGAGGTTTTCATCATATATAAGAGGTTTTAGAAAATTGGATTTGATTCATAGTGCATCCATTCTATTAGTAATAGGTGATGTTATAAAGATGTTTTAAAATCTTTTAAACCATAGATATTTCCAAATCACATACCAGCTGAATAATTAAGTGACCCTAGAGCATACCGGTAAGAAGTTATCCCGTTGTAAAAACGTAAAAACTAAGTATTGGGCGCCTGGGTGGCTCAGTGGGTTAAAGCCTCTGCCTTCAGGTCAGGTCATGATCTCAGGGTCCTGGGATCGAGGCCCGCATCGGGTTCCCTGCTCGGCGGGGAGCCTGCTTCCTCCTCTCTCTCTGCCTGCCTCTCTATCTGATCTCTCTCTCTCTCTGTGTCAAATAAATAAATAAAATCTTTAAAAAAAAAAAAAACAAAAAACTAAGTATTGATTATCCACCACAAAAAGCTAATAAATAGTCCTCTGAAATTTTGCCTCAGGCAAATATTATTTTCCACATGTTGAAGTAAGTACATTTATGATTAAAATAATAGTAACTTTGGAGTTCTGAATCATTTTGAAAATATTTTAATTCCATACTAAAGTGCTTTAAAAAGTGATAAAAGTATGATGCACAATTACGTTGTTAACATGATAGGAGAAAATAAACACAAAATAGATGTGAATAAGCCTAAACATTTTTTGTATAAAATCAATCATTTTATTGATATTTTTATTCAAATTGACAGACTTAAATTTTGAGAAGTTGGCATCATCATATCATCATATTGGTAACTTTTCTGGGTTATATTTTATTTAATTATTTATTTTAAAGATTTTATTTTTTATGAGAGAGAAAGAGAGCCTGTGAGCATAGGGAGGGGCAGATAGAGAGGGAGAGGCAGAGAATCTCAAGCAGACCCCTCACTGAGCACGGAGCTTAACTCGAGGCTCAATCTCACAACCCTGAGATCATGACCTAAGCAAAAACCAAGAGACGCTCAACTGACTGAGTTACCCAGGCACCCCTACATTATATTTTATTTTTTGTAATATTTGCGAGAGTATTTTTCCTTCTGATATAGATTAATCAGGTAAAGTTAATTGTCAAGTAGATTTTATAGTGTAAATTCCACTTTCTTCTTGACCTGAATTATAAAATGATAAATTCTTTAGGAAAACTATTCTCTGAAAATAATAACTTAATAGAGAATATAATGTAAAATCTATTTTTTATATTTTAAAGTCAAGTGGAAGTTAAAGGGTAGTGTAATAAAATGCCACTTTAAATTGAACAGATGCAGGTTGATACTCAATATTTTTAATTGAAATTATTTTGCCAGTGGCCACATTGCTGAAATAAATTCATTATTATGTGATATGGTTTCTTGGTGTTTTGCTAAGACGTATCTTTTTTTTTTTCTGTTTCATCCTATCTTAATATTTTGTCCATCTTTTTCTCTGACTAGGAAAGTAAGTGTAAGACAGGATGTTCCAATAAAAAATAGTATTTAACCTTATCTTGCAAGCAAGTCAGTTCTATATAAAATAAACTACTGCTCTAAGAGTGATCTGTAGTTTTCTTGGGGACTAGAAAGTAAAACAAAGAAAACAGATGATACTGATAATATGTTTGCACTAAATAAATTATTCTCATGTAGACAAAATTAAGTAGATTGGCATAAAAAGAGGACTACAATAATAGAATAAGAAATTGGTTAGTTGCCTGCAGTTCTCCAAGTTTACAGTGTCATCATATAATGAAAAAACGTGATACTCAAGAGCTTCTCATCACGAGCAAAGAATATTTGGCCCCTGAGCCCTTCATGATGCTGCTCACTGTTCAACTGCTGGATAATTGGAAAAAAGGACGAAATCAGGGTTATTTTCCACTATTTCTTAGTAGTTTAAAATTCCTTTCTTCTGGAATACTTATTGGAAAGATATTTTTTGATTTAAAGGAATGGCTTTTATCTTCCTTAATGTTAAAAATAGTTATTATGTAATCAACAATAAGATATTTTTTAAGGATTTACCTACAATCCACTTTCTCATATGTATTTTTCAGTTTTCTATTTGCCAGAATGTTTTCATAATTATGTTAAGTGTAATTCTGGGGAGGCTTTTCTACTTAATTTCATTTTGTAAATTGTTGTATTTCCTACTGTCTTTTATTTATTTATTTATTTATTTATTTATTTATTTATTTATTTATTTATTTACTTTTTCAATGATCCAAGATTCATTGTTTATGCACCACACCCAGTGCTCCATGCAATATGTGCCCTCCTTAATACCCACCACCAGGCTCACCCATCACCCCCCCCTCCTCCATAACCCTCAGTTTGTTTCTTAGAGTCCACAGTCTATCATTGTTCATCTCCCCCTCCGATTTACCCCAGTTCACTTTTCCTTTCCTTTTCCCAATGTCCTCCGTGTTATTCCTTATGCTCCACAAGTAAGTGAAACCATATGATAATTGACTTTCTCTGCTTGACTTATTTCACTCAACAATCTCCTCCAGTCCCATCCATGNATCTCCTCCAGTCCCGTCCATGTTGATAAAAAAGTTGGGTATTCATCCTTTCTGATGGCTGCATAATATTCCATNCCCACTGATTATTTTTTCCTGCTTTGTCGAAGATTATTTGACCGTAGAGTTGAGGGTCCATATCTGGACTCTNGGTATATATGGACAACATCTTCTTTATCCATTCATCTGTTGAAGGGCATCTGGGCTCTTTCCAGTTTGGCAATTGTGGACATTGGTGCTATGAACATTGGGGTACATATGGCCCTTATTTTCTCTACATCTGTATCTTTGGGGTAAATACCTAGTAGTGCAATTGCAGGGTCATAGGGTAGCTCTCTTTTTAATTTTTTGAGGAATCTCCACACTGTTTCCCATAGTGGCTGAACCAACTTGCATACCCATTAACAGTGTAAGAGGGTTCTCCTTTCTCCACATCCTCTCCAACACTTGTTGTTTCCTGTCCTGTTGATTTTGGCCATTTTAACTGGTGTAAAGTGGTATCTCAATGTGGTTTTGATTTGAGTTTCCCTGATGGCTTGTGAAGATGAACATTTTTTCTTGTGTCTGTTAGCCATTTGTATGTCTTCTTTGGAGAAGTGTCTGTTCATGTCTTCTGCACATTTTTTTAAAAAGAATTTTCTTCTTTATATGACAGAGAGAGAGGTTACAAGTAGGCAGAGAGGCAGGCAGAGAGAGAGGAGGAAGCAGGCTCCCCACTGAGCAGGTGGCCCAATGTCACGCTCGATCCCAGGACCCTGAGATCATGACCCGAGCCGAAGGCAGAGGCTTTAACCCACTGAGCCACCCAGACGCCCCATTCTGCACATTTTTTCACATGATTATCTGTTTTTGGGCATTGAGCTTGAGAAGTTCTTTATAGATCTCAGATATCAGCCCTTTGTCTGTAGTGTCATTTGCGAATATTTTCTCCCATTCCGTGGGTTGCCTCTTTGTTTTGTTGTGTTTCCTTTGCTGTGCAGAAGCTTTTTATCTTGATGAAGTCCCAAGTTCATTTTCGCTTTTGTTTCCTTTACCTTTGGAGATGTGTCTTGAAAGAAGTTGTTGTGGGTGATGTCTAAGAGTTTACTGCCAATGTTCTCCTCTAGGATTTTGATTGATTCCTGCCTCACATTGAGTCTTTCATCCATTTTGAGTTTATCTTTGTGTATGGTGTGAGAGAATGGTTGAGTTTCATTCTTCTATGCATAGCTGTCCAATTTTCCCAGCACCATTTATTGAAGAGACTGTCTTTTTCCCACTGATTATTTTTTCCTGCTTTGTCGAAGATTATTTGACCGTAGAGTTGAGGGTCCATATCTGGACTCTCCACTGTATTCCATTGGTCTATGTGTCTGTTTTTATGCCAGTACCATGCTGTCTTGGTGATCACAACTTTGTAGTAAAGCTTGAAATCAGGGAACATGATACCCCCAGCTTTTTCTTTTTCAACATTTCCTTAGTGATTTGGGGTCTTTTCTGGTTCCATACAAATTTTGGGATTGTTTGTTCCAGCACTTTGAAAAATGCCAGTGGAATTTTGATCGGATGGCATTGAAAGTATAGATTGCTCTGGGAGTATAGACATTTTAACAATGTTTATTCTTCTGATCCATGAGCATGGAATGCTTTTCCATCTTTTTTTGTGTCTTCTTCAATTTCCTACTGTCTTTTAAATTATGATTTTAAATGGTTACATCATCTTTTTTTTTTTAAAGATTTTATTTATTTATTTGACACACAGAGAGAGATTACAAGTAGGCAGTGAGTCAGGCAGAGAGACAGGGAGAGGAGGAAGCAGGCTCCCTGCTGAGCAGAGAGCCCGATGCGGGCCTCGATCCCAGGATGCTGAGATCATGACCCGAGCCGAAGGCAGAGGCTTTAACCCACTGAGCCACCCAGGCGCCCTGGTTACATCATCTTAAATCATATTGATAATCATCATTTATTAAACTTTCCCCTTTTGGGAGCACATAAAAAATATTATAAAATAAATATTAAGTTATGCTCCATTATTAATTTGATTTTTAAAATAATTTCTTTGGGGAGATTTATTAGGTTTGGATCACTAGGACAAAGGGAATTTTTTTCCTTCTTAAAAGCACTTCCAAATAATTTTAAAGGTATGTTTTAAAGCAGTTCTGGGGACCAGCATATTCAAGTCCTAAATATTTAGAGCGAATGAATATAGTTTCTTAGTTGATACTCTTAATTCCTTTATGTGTTTTTTGGAGCATGAATATTCACATATTTTACTGAGATATCATTTTACAAAGAGCAGTAGTAGTAATTATAATATAATAAATAGCACCTAACATTTATGCAGTGCTTTTATGGCTATAGTGTATTCTCAGTAAGGAGAAAAGAGTCATTATATGGACTGTGGAGAAATCCATGGCTTCCTGGGTTCTCTCCCTTGTCTGCTAGGGGTTTACATAAAACATGTTCCTTTCTTTAGCAGTGAAATGTGGCAATATGCGTACAATGTTTCTGCCCAGAGAAGCCTGTTTATGACTCAAAGTTCAGGTTTTTTATCGTGGGTTGGTCACTAGGACAAGCATCAAAATTACAGACTCCCAGAAGGAAAGCATGATTCAGTGCCATAGCCACACAAAACAATGTCATCACTTAGGAAGTATTTCAAAAGCCACATTCCCAGGAACCAGCGAAGAGTCAGCCTTATAAGCAAGCCCTGCTTTTTTTGTTTTTGTTTTATTTTTTTTTTTTGATGCACCAGGGATTTTTTTTTATTACGTATAATGTAATATTTGCCCCAGGGGTACAGGTCTGTGAATCATCAGGCTTACACATTTCACAGCACTCACTATAGCACAGACCCTCCCCAATGTCCATAACCTAGCCACCCTATCCCTACCCACCCCCCTCCAGTAATCCTCAGTTTTTTCCGTTAGATTAAGAGTCTCTTATGGTTTATCTCCTTCCTGACCCCATCTTGTTTCATTTTTTCCCTCCCTACCCCACACGACTCCCCGCCCTGCCCCTCAAATTCCTCATATCGGGGAGGTCATATGATAATTGTCTTTCTCTAATTGACTTATTTCACTTAGCTTAATACCCTCTGGTTCCATCCACGTCATTGCAAATGGCAAGATTTCATTTCTTTTGATGACTGCATAGTATTCCATTATATATACATACATATATATACATATATATATATGTATATATATATACCACATCTTCTTTATCCATTCATTTGTTGATGGATATCTAGGTTCTTTCCATAGTTTGACTATTGTGGACATTGCTGCTTTAAATATTCCGGTGCATGTGCCCCTTTGTATCACTGCATTTGTATCTTTAGGGTAAATACCCAGTAGTGTGATTGCTGGGTCGTAGGGTAGCTCTATTTTCAACTTTTGGAGGAACCTCCATCATATTATCCAGAGTGACTGCACCAGCTTGCATTCCCACCAACAGTGTAGGAGGCTTCCCCTTTCTCTGCATCCTCGCCAACATCTGTCATTTCCTGACTTGTTCATTTTAGCTATTCTGACTAGTGTGAGGTGGTATCTCACTGTGGTTTTGATTTGTATTTCCCTAATGCCGAGTGATGTTGAGTACTTTTTCACGTGCCTGTTGGCCATTTGGATGTCTTCTTTGGAGAAATGTCCGTTCATGTCTTCTGCCCATTTCTTGATTGGGTTATTTGTTCTTTGGGTGTTGAGTTTGATAAGTTCTTTATAGACTTTGAATACTAGCCCTTATCTGATATGCATTTGCAAATATCTTCTCCCATTCTGTCAGTTGTCTTTTGGTTTTGTTGACCGTTTCCTTTGCTGTGCAAAAGCTTTTGATCTTGATGAAGTCCAAATAGTTCATTTTTACCCTGGCTTCCCTTGCCTTTGGTGATGTTCCTAGGAAGAAGTTGCTCCAGCTGAGGTTGAAGAGGTTGCTGCTTGTGTTCTCCTCAAGGATTTTGATGGATTCCTGTCTCACATTGAGATCTTTCATCCATTTTGAGTCTATTTTTGTGTGTGGTGTAAGAATATGGTCCAGTTTCATTCTTCTGCATGTGGCTGTCCAGTTTTCCCAACACCATTTGTTGAAGAGACTGTCTTTTTTCCGTTGGACATTCTTTCCTGCTTTGTCGAAGATTATTTGACCATAGAGTTGAGGGTCCATTTCTGGGCTCTTTGTTCTGTTCCATTGATCTGTGTGTCTGTTTTTGGACCAGTACCATACTATCCTGATTACAGCTTTGTAATAGAGCTTGAAGTCTGGACTTGAGATGCCACCAACTTGGGCTTTCTTTTTCAACATTCCTCTGGGTATTCAGGGTCTTTTCTGGTTCCATATAAATTTTAGGATTATTTTTTCCATTTCTTTGAAAAAAATTGATGGTATTTTGATGGGGATTGCATTAAATGTATAGATCGCTCTAGGTAGCATAGATATTATCACTATATTTGTTCTTCCAATCCATGAGCATGGAAGGTTTTTCCATTTCTTTGTGTCTTCCTCAATTTCTTTCATGAGTACTTTATAGTTTTCTGAGTATAGATTCTTTGCCTCTTTGGTTAGGTTTATTCCTAGACATCTTATGGTTTTGGGTGCAATTGTAAATGGGATCGATTCCTTAATTTCTCTTTCTTCTGTCTTATTGTTGGTGTATAGAAATGCAACTGATTTCTGTGTGTTCATTTTATATCCTGACACTTGACTGAATTCCTGTATGAGTTCTAGCAGTTTTGGAGTAGAGTCCTTTGGGTTTTCCACATAAAGTATCATATCATCTGCAAAGATTGAGAGTTTGACGCCTACTTTGCCGATTTGGATGCCTTTTATTTCTTTTTGTTGTCTGATTGCTGAGGCTAGGACTTCTAGTACTATGTTGAATAGCAGTGGTGATAGTGGACATCCCTACCATGTTCCTGATGTAGGGGAAAATAAGCAGGCCCTTCTAACACATACTCCGATCAGAAAAGTGAACCTGCCCTTCCATATAACAAATGACAGTCATAAATACAATTATCCCACATGACAAGTGAAGATAATAAGGAAGACAGCTTTGACATTTTATGACTTTTTATTTGAAATATCATTTTAATGAGAAATGTATATATTTACTAGGTATACTGTTTACAGAAAGAACTGAAGATAAAAAATCACAGTCTTCAAGAAACTGCTGAACAGAATGTTATTCTACAGCATACTCTTCAGCAACAGCAGCAAATGTTACAACAAGAGACAATTAGAAATGGAGAGCTAGAAGACATTCAAACTAAACTTGAAAAACAGGTATATCTTTTTGGTCAAAATAATTTCACTTGTATGAAATAGAAATTTTAAAAATCGATAATAAATATTTTGTTAGATTGCTATTTACCTCACAGATTTCGTATTAAAAGAAATATTCCGTGTTAATGTTGAAAGATGGGTGAAGTTGTAATTTGTGTGTATTCTAACCTGCATCTCGAATACCATGGGCACATTTCTGTCATCCGTATAACTTAGTTATAATTTAGACTTCTTCATTCAATCATGTTTTTGGATCAGGATGTGTGATAATCCCTAAACAAATGCTAAATAGAGCAGTGCACTACAAGAAAAATCCCAAAGGAAACCACTTACTTCTAAAAATAAGTTATTACTCCAATGAAAAAATCCTAAGAATTTTATACTAGAATAGAATCTTTTCTTTCATTCATTACCAGTTCACCTGATTCTTCAGACAGATATTTCATTTTTTTTGTTTGTTTTTCTTTTTCTTTTTCTTTTTTTTAAAGATTTTATTTATTCATTTTGACAGAGAGAGAGATTACAAGTAGGCAGAGAGGCAGGCAGAGAGAGAGGAGAGAGGAAGAAGCAGGCTCCCTGCTGAGCAGAGAGCCCGATGTGGGCCTCGATCCCAGGACCCTGGGATCATGACCTGAGCCGAAGGCAGCGGCTTTAACCCACTGAGCCACCCAGGCGCCCTTGTTTTTCTTTTTCAAACTTACAAAGATGTGTAAATTAGAAAAAGATAGTTCCCTGTAATCTCACAACACCTCACTTTTTTGTCATTTGGACGGCTTTTTGTCTACATATTCTGAATTCATCCTCAGCCTCTCCAGTGGAACTGAAGAATCCCTCAATACATTCAAACATATCAAGCAGGTATTCTCTGTTTTCTTTCTTCTTTTTTTTTTAAGATTTTATTTATTTATTTGATGGAGAGAGAGAGAGATCACAAGTAGGCAGACAGGCAGGCAGAGAGAGAGAGAGGAGGTAGCAGGCTCCCCACTGAGCAGGGAACCCAATGCGGGCCTTGATCCCAGGACCCTGAGATCATGACCTGAGCCGAAGGCAGAGGCTTTAACCCACTGAGCCACCCACGCGCCCCGTTTTCCTTTTTTTAGAGACAGCTGTTCTGCAGCTCTCTATCCCTTTTGTTAAAGTCTAGACCTATTGCTTGCTATGCCTGTTGTTTAGCTTCATCCGGAAGCATTTCTTCATCTCATCTGTGGATGAAGTCCCTTGTTGTTGACTGTGGCTTGTAGAATTGATTAAAATTTGTATTCCTTCTGAAGTCGTTTTCATTTCCAGAATGATTTTATGGTTTTCTTCTCTCTTTTCTTCCCCTTAAGTCTACTACCAGTTCATTTGTATTTTTCATTTGGTAAATTTTTTTTCTTCTTGATCTTTAAGAGATTTTTATATGTTCTTTAACTTCTTTGAGGGTCTAAAGAAGTTTATATCTAAACATTTCTGTAGTTTGGAGTAAATTTTCCAGTGTATACAGTATTCTCTTTCTGCCTTTCGTTCATGTTCCTCTGTGCATAGATTCCATGTTAGATGCTTTCGGATTATTACTCATCTTTAGATTCTTTCTGCTTATGAGTGTGCTATTTAATAAAACACAGAGTGGGTGGATTTTTGGTGATTCCCTTTAGTTTTTACCTGGGTACTATTTTAATTTTATTCTTGGAATTTGAGTTAGAGGTATGGATATTAATAACTTACAATCTGTATTCAGTTCTTTAGTGAGAGGTTTTAGAAGAGCAGGGAGGATATTAAAGTCATTAGCCAGAGATTAACTTGAAGAGCACAGTCATGTAAATGTTCATTGAAAACATGGAGTGGCTGAGATTAACTAGGGAGAAAATACAGGATGAGAGGTGGGAAGATTGACTTGGGCAGATGTTTGTGAGATACAGTACATAAAAACCATAGTAAGTATTTAATGAAATTAGAAATGATAATTGGTGTCATGGGCTGCTAAAATCAATATCAAGTAAAACAAAGGTTGAGAAATGTCCACTAGAACTGTCAACGTGGAGATCACTAGTGACATTGCTCAGTTTCTGTAGAATGACTAAATTGCTTTGGGTTGAGGAATAAATGAGAAGTGAGAAGATGATACAAGTATAGAAAATTGAAAAATTGGGCTTTGTAGAGGAGGAAAGAAACGGTGGTGGTAGTAGTTGGAGACAGGCAGAGAGAGGTATGGGTAATTTTTTATGATGGGAATGTCTGGAACATGTTTCAATGCTAATATAAAGAAACAAGAAGGAGAGAATAGCAATAGTCATAGTCAATAGTATGAGTTCCTGAGAAAGTGGTTAAGTTCCTGAGAAAATGAAACCAGAACACTAGTGAAGCAATTTGACTTATATATATACATAGGAGGAAAAATGCCTCCATCACTGTAGAACAGAGGAAATAATGAATAGAAGCAAATGCAAGTGGTAACATTTGAGGGCAGTTGGGAATTTAGAAATCCTTCACTGAATGAGCTAATTTGTGAAGAAGGAAAGCAACATCGTTTACAAGCGAAGAAAGCATTTCAAATGAAAAGGGGAACATTAACCATTATTTTGTTCAATTCTTGTAAATCCTATTTGGTGTTATGATGTGGCTACTTCCATAAATATGTGTATGAATGAAATATCCTACACAAAGTTAAGTTTTGCTTTTTTATTTCTAAAACATTTGCTTTCTGGTCTATACTTTGAGTTTTATAATATATCTTGAAACTGAATGATAGGCTAGACTATGTATTTATGTAAATATTTTTCTTCCAAAGAATGTTATGATGTGACTGAGCTTAAAATACTTAAATTATTTTTACAAGGTATCAAAACTAGAACAAGAGCTTCAAAAACAAAGGGAAAGTTCAGCTGAAAAGTTGAGAAAAATGGAGGAGAAATGTGAAGCAGCCTCACGTGAAGCTGATTTAAAAAGGCAAAAAGTTATTGAGCTTACTGGTACTGCCAGGTAAAATGAATATGTTACTTTTTCTTTTTCTTCCTATTTCAACATCCATAGTTACCTGAATTTCAATATCAGATAATGTTAAGTGAAGCATTTGCTTAAGGATTTAATTTCTTTACAGCCTGTGTTCTTACTAGCATTTTGTTTGTACCTTTATATCCTTCTTTATGCTTTTTTGTATTATAGTTTAATATCCTTTATCCTTCTATTATATTATAAGTTCTTTAAGGCCAAAATAATTTCTGGTTTATTTTAGGGTCCTCCCATAACAATTAGCATAGTTCCCTACACCTCACAGGCACTCAACAACTGTTGTGGTATATTAAATTGTGAATTGTATTAAAAGTTTTAGGCAAAGATGTACTAATTGAAAACTTTCACGGTGTCTAATTGTTTATGGGAAAGAATAACTTAACAGAATACAGCAGTGGTTCTGAACCTTAACTGAACATTAAAATTACCCGAGGAGCTTTAAAAAGTACTGATGCCTAGGTCTCACCTCTGAGGATTCTGATTTACTATGACTGACCCAGGGCGCCTGGGTGGCTCAGTGGGTTAAAGCCTCTGCTTTCGGCTCAGGTCATGATCTCAGGGTCCTGGGATCGAGGCCCGCATCCGGCTCTCTGCTCGGCAGGGAGCCTGCTTCCTCCTCTCTCCTCTCTCTCTGCCTGCCTCTCTGCCTACTTGTGATTTCTCTCTCTGTGTGTCAAATAAATAAATAAAATCTTTAAAAAAAAAAATATGACTGACCTGGGCCCCGGAGTCAATAGTTAATTGGTTAAGAAAGGGACCCATAAGCTGAAAGCTTTCCCAGCTTCCCCAGACCTCTTATGCTTTGTCAGCAAGAGTTATACACTCATGATTAACCCACCATGCTACCAACAGGAGTCAAGAATTAACTTAGGCACTTGAACTAGAACCCTGTGTCCCCAGGTTCTTTCTCTCCCACTGACAGGAGTAAAGATCTAGCCTTGTGCATTGATAGCAACTTTCTTTTATAGATGTCAACTCTCTCAGCTGGGTCAAGAGGATTGCCCTGTCCTTTAGACTAAAATCACAGTTCTTCAGACCTTCTTTCTTCCACTGACTGGTGTCTCCACACAGCAGCCTCACCACCAGTGTCTACTTGAACAGTTACATAATAACTTTATCCTCGTTTTTGCCAGACACCACCAGAAGCTGTGGATTTCCAGGTCAACAGTCATCTCTCATACGAATTCCCCAAAACCTCACCACATGTACTGTTTCCTTCTCTCGGCTTATCCCAACTTCCGAGAGACTTCTCCTTGTCCTCGGAAATTCACAGTCCATCCTGGAAGATATTCTCTATATTCCCTACTTCTTTTCTCTTGCTTTAACAGAAATTTTACTCCACTCTAAGCACCTTGCTTCTTGTCCTGTAGCCCTCTAAAGTAAAAATTTATTCCTATGGTCTTCAGACCGTATCATTCCTCACTGTTGCTGACACCTGCAGGCCACATGATGTTCTGTTGCTCCCTCCATTGCCACTCCAACACTATTATTCTTGAGGATTTCAGTGTCTGTCAGCTGATCCTTCTGAGATGTTAGCTTCTCATTTAAAGATTCCTCTCCTCGGGGCGCCTGGGTGGCTCGGTGGGTTAAGCCTCTGCCTTCGGCTCAGGTCATGATCCTGGGATCGAGCCCCGCATCAGGCTCTCTGCTCGGCAGACAGTCTGCTTCCCCCTCTCTCTGCCTGCCTCTGCCTACTTGTGATCTCTCTGTCAAATAAATAAATAAAGTCTTTAAAAAAATAATAATACAGATTCCTCTCCTCTAATGATCTTGAGCTCTATCATACCTCAGCAACTCAGTCACATGGTTTACTCTAGATCTTACCATTTCCAATATCTCCTCAGTTTTTCTGTAATCTGAATATCAGGCATCTATATCTCTATTATCAACTGATTTCCTTCAATACCCCCCAATTCAACAGTTCTTTGATCTCACCAGGACTTAATTCATCAGTTCCACCACTGTTTCATTGCCTGATGTCTTCTCCTTTCTTTACCCAGGTTAAATTCTGATCAGTCTTTAAAATTGATGATTTGCATCTACTTGCAACTCTCTTACCTCTTTCTTACTTTTTTCTACATAGCACTAAAAATCCAATTCACACTACTCCATGCTTGCATCTAGAAGCTGGAGGAAAATATAAGCACGCTGATCAGTCTTTATTTTTTTTTAAAGATTTTATTTATTTATTTGACACAGAGAGAGAGAGATCACAAGTAGACAGAGAGGCAGGCAGAGAGAGAGGAGGAAACAGGCTCCCCGCTGAGCAGGGAGCCTGACACGGGGCTCGATCCCAGGACCCTGAGATCATGACCTGACCCGAAGGCAGAGGCTTTAACCCACTAAGCCATCCAGGCGCCCGCTTGTTACTTTTCTTATTCTCACCCTTTGACTTCTAGACAAAACGTCTTCTTGATTATAGCTAATAGGCACATTTTGGAGGAAAAGTAAGTCACAAATACTAAGAAGAAGCTTATGAGCAAAATGATTAAACTTCATAAAAAAGAAATACCCTAGTTCCATGATATCGTCTCTTCATGAAGCAGGATTTTTCTATTTTCTCTGGTCCCACTATTGATTCTTTCCCTTCTCAAACTACAATTTATAAAACTCTGTTTTTCTCTCCCCAAAGTTACAACAGTTAAAATATCTCCTTGGATCTGTTTTAGAATTAAAATATCTTCAGATAGAAAGAAAGGAAACTAGTTTATTGAAGCAACTACTAAAAGGTGCTTCTGGTGCTACATGTAAATGTCACTTCATGTAAATGATCCTGACCCTGGTTTCTCAGTGCTGAGGTTCATATAGCACTTTTTCAATTTCTCAGACTGCCTCCGTTACCATTGTAATTATTATTATTATTATTATTATTATTTTACATTGGAAGAGGACAGAGAGTCTCAGCCATCATGTTGTAAAAGTTTAGTATTATGTTTGCATAATCCTTTCTTCGACTTTATTTCCAATCTCAGATTTGATTGCGCTCAATAACTCCACAATAAGATGGTGAAATATTTCTGGGAAAACTGGTGGGTTTAAAGCCTGTTGTAAAATTTTGAAAGTTAGGGGAAAATTTTTGGCATTGGATTATTTCTATAATAATTAAAATTTTAAAACCCATAAATATTTATTATACTAATGCCTCATTCACCTAGCATCAAGAAAGAATGAGTAGTTGCTGATAAATAAATAAGAGTGGAATTTATCTTTACCAAGTACTGAAACTTTAAAACAAAAAACTCTTTTTGGTAGAAATTTTCTAAAATATATATTTTCTTGTCATTTTATATTTTTCTGGTTGTCTCAGCCTTATCATTACATGCATCAGTTATTGTACCATGCTGAAAAATATAGTAGCACCTCAACAAAATCTTGAAGAGTACAGAGCTGTTTTTTACTAAATGTCTGTAGACTACCGTCCTTTTCAAGTTCTTGTATTTTTTTAATGTAATTTTCCCTCAACATCTTTGCTGACAAACTGTCATTTCTTGGTACTGTATGCCAACCTTTTTCATTTATATTATTTTCTAATTATGTTTTATATCTACTATAATATAAAAAATTAAGTAATCAAGCTAAAAATCACTTACATGGAAATGTAAAAGGATAATTAGCACTTATCTAATAAGTTTCTTAACTTTTTTGACTATGGACATATTTGAGGGTGTGATAAAGAGCTAAGGATTATCTTCTATACCTAGAACATATGTATACATAATTTTGCATATTGTTTCAGGAGTTTTACAGTTAGTTCTCCTCAAGTTCATTTATAGACATCAGATTAAAAACCTCTTGAACAAATTCACATTTGTCTAAGTTGCATTTACAAAAGAGATGTTCCCGCTTGAAAAACTCAATTTACAAAATATCCAAGATCAGCAATAAAAAACGTTGATTCAAAGAACATCAGTTCTACCCACCACTGAGGCTAACGTTAGCACTTGTTTACTTAGTGAATATTACTTGGAAATTACCAAAAAATGGACTTAAAACTCTCTCTCACTATGTTGATTTGTCGATAGGTAGAAGATCTTCCATTTTGGAATAAGCTCAGGACTGACTGAAAGTTAGTAAACCTGATTCTCTCACCATTAATAACTATTTGTCTTTTCCCAGACAACTCACTAACTTTCCAGTTTCCTCATCTGTAAAGCAAGAAAGTTGCACTAGTCTTCTAGTTCCTTGTAAAGCTAAAAAGGATAACATAAATAATAAAGGTCTGAATAAAAATAACTCACTTGATTCTCCCATGAGTAGTATGGTCATTATGGTGAATATTTTGATTCACTTCCTTTTCTGTGTTGCAGATAACAGAAATTCCAGATAAATTAGATACCTATCCATGGACGTTCTCAGTTTACAAAGCTTTTCACAAGCTAACTGTAGTTAGATTGAAAAGAAGGCTAACCTTGCTAAATAGTACCAGGTAGTATAGTCATATTAGTGGTACATAATTGGTGCAGAATTACAATATTTTAGTTGGATCATTTTTAATAATATGACCTGAGGATGACCTAAGATTCTGACTAGATGTTTGCTGATATTTGCCCTTAAGTAAATTGAAGATTTTATTTAGTCAGAGACAAGTCAGTTGGCTTTTAGGTTTCCAAATTAACATTTATTACTTGTTTTATTTTTTGCTTTTAACTAGGCAAGTCAAACTTGAGATGGATCAGTACAAAGAAGAACTCTCTAAAATGGAAAAAGAAATAATGTACCTAAAACGAGATGGAGAAAGTAAAGCAATGCATCTCTCTCAGTTAGATATGATCTTAGAACAGACAAAGACAGAACTAGATAAGAAGACAAATTCTGGTAAGCAACAGGTTGGCTGAGCTTAGCTGCCTGTATATTTATATTTAAAAAATGGAATAAAATGAGCATTTGGGTTAGTAGGGCTAGAAGGGACATGAGTGGTCAGTATTTTACCTCTTATAGATGAATAAAATTGGATATTCTTAATTATAATTTTTTACATATTTTTAATAACATATGGTTTTATGTAGTTCTAAAATTATTTTTTCCTTTTAATAGTGAAGGAATTAGAAAAATTACAGCACCACACTGAAACTGAACTAAGAGAAGCTTTGCAGAAACGGGAAACATTAGAGTCTGAACTCCAAAATGCACATGGAGAATTAAAAAGTACTTTAAGACAACTTCAGGAATTGAAAGATGTACTACAGAAGGCTCAATTATCATTAGAGGAAAAATACACTACTATAAAGGATCTCACAGCTGAACTTAGGTACGTTAAATAGTAAGAAATGATACCACAATTACAGGTATTTCACTTTATAACTCTGACTCCTTGGGTCATGCTGTTTAATTCTCAATGTCTAAATTTCTCAGCTCCCTTTGGCTCACTATTGTTCATCCCACTCAGCCTGTCCCATGTTCCTTCTAACTAATTCAGCCTTTCCTCATGACTAATATTTCCATCCTTGGTCTTTGGACCATTTTATTTTGACCCTCTACTATATTATATAGTGGTAAAAATTGATTAGGGCAGCATACAGCACTGGTTAATAGCAAAATCATATTAATAATGACAATGTTTTCTTTGTATTAAGCCCTTATTTTATTCCAGGATTATGCCAGGGGCTTCCTATATGATCTGACTCATTTCTTTCAATAAACCTATCATATACATATTACCACCTTTTTATACTTGAGAAAACTGAGGCTTGAGAAAATTAAGTGAAATACCCAAAGTCACATAATAGGGTCCAGAGAAGGGAGTTAAACACAAGTTTGTCCAACTCTAAAATCTGGGTTCTTAAATTAGCAACGATAGCATAAAATGCTGTTCCAGCACACATCTATGGGGAGTGGGGGTGGAGAGCCAGACGAGAACCAAGATATGGGAAATAGATTCTGGAAAGGAAAACAGAATTACAAACCAGGTTGTGAAATGGGGGATGACAGGATAGAGAGCAAAAAGAGGACCCAGGAACTTAGATGTATCCCATGACTCAGTGCAGGACCCCTGTCTCTTTTCTACCCACAAACTCATCCTTAGTAAATTTCATATAGCTTTAAATACTGTATGTCAGACGTCCAAACCCACATCTCTAGTAATGACCTCTAGTAATGGCATCGTAAACTTGGCCAAAACAGAACTCTTTTTTTTCTTCATAACCATACCCTTCCTCCATCTCAGAATCATGCAATTGCTCAAACCAGTAATCTATAAGATTAGTCTTATCTCTTTGCCTCTCTTTTTTTTTTTTTTGTCCAAACTATTAGGAATTCATGTCAACTTTATTTCCAAAACATATTCTGAAATCCATTGATTTCTTGACCTCTTTTCTGTTACAAACTTAGCATAAGCTATCATCATAGCTCACCTGGTCTGTTGCTGTGGTTTCCCAGCTTAAATACCTGACCCTCCCTACAGTCCATTTCAGTTTATGGAGTTAAGCTTAGGATTTAAAACATAACAGAAATGGATTTAAGTTTATTCTTTAAAATTATTTAAAATCATATTTTATTGTGTCTCTACTTAAACCTTTCAGTGGCTTCCCCAAATATGCAGAATAAAATCCAATATTATCCAAAATCCAGATTCCTTGAGAAATGTAAATCAAAACTACAGTGAGATACTGCTTCACACCCTCTCAGATGACCATGATGAAAATAAGCAAAAAAACCCCAAACTGGGGAGCCTGGGTGGCTCAGTGGGTTAAAGCCTCTGCCATCAGCTCAGGTCATGATCTCAGGGTCCTGGGATCGAGGCCTGCATCGGGCTCCCTGCTCAGCGGGGAGCCTGCTACCTCCTCTCTCTCTCTGCCTGCCTCTCTGCCTACTTGTAATCTCTCTCTGTCAAATAAATAAATAAAGTCTTAAAAAAAAAACACCCAAACTGAAAATAACAAGTGTTAGCAAGTGTGTAGAGAAATTAGAACCCTCATAACATTGATGTTGGAAAACTAAAATGATACAAATGCCTGTAGAAAACAGTTTGGCATAGTTAATAAATTAAGTATAGAATTACCATGTAATTCATTAATTCTACTCTTAATTATGTACCCAAAAGAATTAAAAACATCATGTTCAAAAAAAATCACATACAGATGTTCATAGCAGCTCTATTTACATTAGCCACTAAGTGGAAACAACCCAAATATCCATCAGCAGTTGAATAGATAAAAACAATATGATGTATTCATATAGGGAATACATACAGGGAATATTATTCAGCCACGAAAAGGAATAAAGTACTGGTATCTGCCACGACATTGATGAACCTTGAAAATATTAGGCTAAATGAAATAAACCAGATATGTGTTGTATAATTTCATTTATATGAAATATCCAGAATTAGCAAATACATAAAGATAGAAAGCAGATTAATGGTTGCTGAGAATTAGGGGGTGGGACAATAGAAAATAACTGCAGATGGTTGTGAAATTTTCATTTGGAGTGATGAATAAGTACTGGAAATAGATAGTGGTGATGGTTGGTCAACATTGTGAATTTACTTAACATGACTGAACTGTACACTTTAAAGCGGTTAAAATGGTAAATGGTTAAAATGGCAAATATTTTACCATAATTATAAAAAAAAATCCAAGCTCCTTATCATGGAATACAAAGCCCTACGTGACAGGGTTCCTGCCTGTTTCTCTCATTTCGTACTGTTCCCTTTTTTCCTGGCCTTTTTGTTGGTACTTAACAGTAAATTTTTCCTACCTTTTTACTTTGCTGTAGCTGTTTTTTTGGCCTGAAATAATGGTCTAATGGCCAACTTCTTGCCCTTCATATTACCTCAGAGGGCCCTTTTCTGACCACCTACTTTCAAGTAGTCACCTGGGCACTTTCTCGTTACTGTCTTTAATGCTCTAACATAGCACTTTATATTTTTATTTTTGTTTATTATTTTATAGTCTGTCTTCTCTACTGGGCCTATTAGTAAGTATGCTCCATGTGGTGAAGAACATCTATCTTGTTGACTGTTAAATTCACAGTGTATCGATCCCTGATGTATAGGAAGCATCCAATAGATATTTACTAAATGGTTAAGTGAGTGTGAATGGATGAAAGAAGTAGAAATGAAATCTTAAATTCTAGCTAATAGCTGAATTTTTGGAAGCTCAGCTATTCACTTATACAACAATTATCTTTAGAATTCATAATAACTTATTTGTGTAGTATTATATTTTATAACTTGTATTTTATAACTGCTGAGACTTTTTTAAAAAGATTTATTTACTACTTACTTATTTATTTTTAGAGAAAGCATGTGAGTGGTAGTAGGAGCAGAGGGAGAAGGACAAGCAGACTCTGCGCTGAGCACAGAGCCTGATATAGGGCTTGATCCCATGACCCTGGAGATCATGACCTGAGCCTAAATCAAGAGTTGGTCACTCAACTGTCTGAGCCATGCAGGCACCCCTAACTGTTGAGACTTTTAAGAGAATATTAAATAGTTCATTAGAGAAGTTCACAGTCTGCTTTTTAAAATCAGTACCTTTGTTCAATATTGTTCATATTTAAGTCTGGAAAACTATATGAAGATTTTCAAGATTAACATTTTTAGCTTCTGTCATATCAGAACATAGAGTTCCAAATTAAAATTCTTTGATTGCATTCTCTGACTTGAGTGGTAGAAGTCTTAAATTTGTGTCAGCATTAAGCACTTTCATAATATAAAATTATAAATAAGTTAAGGTTTTAGGAGAGATACAGTTTATAAAAAATGTTAGACTTCAGTACTTCACTGTGTAAGGCATCATTTGAGTAACATTCCTGTGAAAAACACAGTGGTCATTTACTGAGCTGTGTATTTCAAAGATACCAATCGTGAGATAAATGCCTCATTCAGTTGTAATAAACTCACACCTATTATATAGAGATAACTTCCAAATGCTTTCCTGATCTATAAATGAAAAAAATATGGACATATTTTTAAAATTCTTTTGCTGATTCAGTTTTTTTAAACTTTTTTTAAATTGGGTTATGTTAGTCACCATACAGTAGTACATCATTAGTTTAGTGTTACATGATTCATTGTTTACATATAACACCCAGTGCTCCCTGCAATCCATGCCCTCCTTAATACCCATCACCAGGCTCATCCATCCCCCCACCCCACTCTGTTCTAAAACCCTCAGTTTGTTCCCAGAGTCCATAGTCTCTTATGGTTCGTCTCCTACTCTGATTTCTACCCCTTCATTTTTCCCTTCTCCTAATGCCCTCCATGCCATTCCTTATGTTCCATAAATAAGTGAAACCAGATGATAATTGACTTTCTCTGATTCAGTTTTATATCTTGGTACTACTTTAACATTTAGCCTAAATTGTCTACAGTAATAGTGTTTGAGTTAACTTTTACCTTTTGAAAATACTCTATTGATACCAGTCATTTTCTTCATACAGTATTTCTTTAATTCGAGCCCCTTCAATCAGAAATAATTGCGTATATTTTAATCACTTTTAACTTACAGGAAGTTAACCCAATTGGCTTAATTTTTTAAAACTATAATATTCCTGCTATTTGCTTTGATCTTTTTCCTTTGGTAAATTACAGAGAATGCAAGATGGAGAATGAAGATAAAAAGCAAGAACTCCTTGAAATGGATCAAGCACTTAAGGAGAGAAATTGGGAACTAAAGCAAAGAGCAGCTCAAGTTAGTTTGCTTAATTATATTTAATGAAATTTTCTGTTACAGTACAATCACAGGGTTTCAGAGGTCACCACTTTTTGGTAAAATGGACCTTTTTTAAGCATATATGTTTTTCTGTGCACATTAATATTTTAAAAGTTAGAAATATGTCATCTTTCTTCATCTTGCTACTTTTATAGCAAGTTGATTTTTGATTATGAAGGTTAGCTTAGTATCTGAACCTTTTGATCTCTTACATTATTGCATATCGTAAGACAACAGGATTAGAGGAGTTGTAACTCCCTTAATCTTGTGTTTGTTGGAGGAACAAAACTATTCAAAAGGCATCTTTTTTTAATGACTTTATTTCTTAGACCACTTTTGGGTTCGCAGGGAAATTGAGCAGAAGGTACAGAGATTTCCCATATACACTTTGCTACCATAAATGCACAGCCTTCCCCATTATCAACATTCCCCACCCAAGTGGTACATTTGATAATAGTTGATGAACCTACACATTATAATTATCCAAACTCCATAATTTACATTACAGTTGCTTCTTGGTGTGTACATTCTCTGTGTTTGGACAAATGTTTAATGACACGTATCCATCATTATGGTATCATCCAGGGTATTTTCACTGCCCTAAAAATTTTCTGTGCTCCATATAGCATCCTCTTCCTCTTCCCCCAACTCTAGCAACCGGTGATCTTTTCACTGTCTCCATCATTTTGCCTTTTCCAGAATGTTACACAGTTGAAATCATATAGTACACAGTCTTTCCATATTAGCTTCTTTTACTCAGTAATACTCATTTAAGTTTTCTCCACATCTTTTTCATTGCTTCATAGCTCATTTCTTTTAGCACTGAATAATATTCCATTGTCTCAATGTACTACAGTTTACTTATCCATTCACCTACTGAAGGGCATCTTTGTTGCTTCAAAGTTTTGACAATTAAATGAATAAAGCTGCTATAAATATCTGTGTGCAAGGTTTTTGTGTGGATATAAGTTTTCAACTTCTTTTTGTAATTACCAAGGGGCATGATTACTGGATCATATGGTAAGAGTACATTTAGTTTCATAAGACTTTCCAAACTGTGTTCCCAAGTGGCTTGTACCAATTTGCAATGAATGTGAATTCCCGTTACTCCACATCCTGGCTAGCATTTGGTGTTGTCAATGTTTTGGATTTTGGCCATTCTAATTAGTGTGTAGTGGTATCTCCTGGTTAATTTGCACTTCTCAGATGATATATGATATGGAGGATATTTTCCTGTGCTTATTTTCTATCTGTATATCTTTTTTGGTGAGCTGTCTGTTATAGTCTTTGGCTCATTTTTAAATTGAGTTGTTTGTTTTTTTGTTGAATTTTAAGAGTTCTTTGTATATTTTGGATACAAGTCTTTTTCAGATATGTCTTTTGCAAATATCTTCTTCAGTTTGTGGCTTTTATTCACAATCTTTGACATTGGCTTTCAAAGAACAGAAGTTTATAATTTTAATGACGTCCAGCTTATTATTTCTTTCATAAATTATGCCTTTGGCTTTATATCTAAAAAGTCACCCAGGGTCATCCAAGGTTTTCCCCTATGTTATCTTCTACAAGTTTTATAGTTTTGCAAATTACATCAGGTCTGTGATCCATTTTGAGTTAAGTTTTGCTAAGGATGTGGTGTAGATTAATTTTTTTGCATATTGTTGTCCACTTATTCCAGCACCATTTGTTGAAAAGACTATCTTTTCTCCATTGTATTGCCTTTGCTCCTTTATCAAAGGTTAATTAACATATTTAGTTTCTGGATTCTATTCTGTACAATTATCTATTCACCTGTGTTTTTGCCAGTACTGCAGTCTGTTTACTGTAGCTTTTTAGTGTCTTGAAGTCAGATAATGTCACATTTCCAACTTTGTTCTTCTTCAGTATCATGTTGGATAAGAATATCCAGTGTTTTGCCTCTCCATGTAAGCTTTAGAATCAGTTTGTCAATATCTACAAATTAACTTGCTGGAATTTTTACTGGAATTGACTTGAATGTACAGATTTAGTTACAAAGAACTGACATCTTGAATCTTGACAATATTGAGTCTTCCTATCCATGAACATGGACTATGTCTCTATTTATTTAATTCTTTGATTTCTTTCACTGGAATTTTGCAGTTTCTCTTTATAGATCTTATATATATTTAGCTAGATTTATACCTAAGTATTTTGTTTTTGGGGGTGCTAATGTAAATCATATGTTTTTAATTTCAAATTCCTCTTACTTATTGCTGGTGTGAAGGAAGGTGACTGACTTTTGCGTAATTCTTGGATCCTGCAATCCGGCTATAGTCACTTATTAGTTCTAGGAAATATTATGTCAAATCTTTTGCGTTTTCCACCTAGACGATTTTATTATCGATAAAATTTTATATTCCTTCCTAATATGTATATCCTTTATTTCTTTTTCTTGTCTTATTGCTTTAGCAAAGACTGCTAGAACAGTGTTGAAAAGCAGCAGTAAGAGAGCATATCCTTGCCTTGTATCTGATCCTAGTGGGAACGTTTTGAGTTTCTCACCATTAAGTATGATGCTACCTATTGTTTTTCTATAGATACTCTTTATTAAGTTGAGCAAGTTCCCCTCTATTCCTTGTTTATTGAGAGTTTTTATTGTGAATATGTGTTGAAATGTCTTTGTCTGCTTTTGGTATTAGGTTAGTACTGGCCTCATAGAATGAGAAAGTATTTCCTCTGCTTCTGTCTTCTGAATTGGATTGCAGAGAATTGGTATAATTTCTTTCTTAGATGTTTAGTACAATTCACCAGAAAGCCCATCTGGACCTGCTGCTTTCTCTTTGGGAAAGTGTTGTTAATTTCTTTAACAGATATAAGCTTATTTAGATTGTCTTTTCCTTTGTGAGTTTTGGCAGATTCTGTCTTTTAAGTAATTGATCTGTTTCATTAGTTTTATTAGATTTGTGGTCAGAGAATTTTTATAGTATTCCTTATTATCCTTTTAATGTGTGTTTGAGAGTTATAGTAATGTCTTCTCTTTCATTTCTGATATTAGTAATTCATGTCCTCTTTTTTTCTTAGCCTGGCTAGAGGTATATGGATTTTATTGATCTTCTCAAGAATCTGCTTTTGATTTTGTTGATTTTCTCTATTGATGTCCTAATTTTAATTTTACTTTAATTAATTTATTAATTTTTAATAAAATAATTTTTATTATTTCTTTTCTTCTTACTTTGGATTTAACTTCTTCTTTTTCTAGCTTACCAAAGTGGAAGCTTAAGTGATTGATTTCAGATCTTTCTTATTTTCTAATATTTGCTTTCAGTGCTGTACATTTTCCTGCAAACACTGCTTTTGCTGCATTCTACAATTTTTGTTATGTTGCATTGTATTTAGTAGCTTTTATTTCGCATAAAATGAAGTCTAAATCATTTGTTATTTATGAACATAGTTGCATCTTTTCTTTAAGTTTCGATAATACAAGGCTTAAGATTCAGTATTAATAAGCAATGAATATTTTTTCTCATTTGTAAAATAATTTGAGGTGAGTTTATGTTTCATTTATACCCACTGTAAATAGTTTTAAAACACATTCCAAGCACACAAGTTTTCACATTGGAGTTAAGTTGAGTAATAGTAACGTTACTTTTGTATTTAGGTTACACATTTGGATATGACTATTCGTGAGCACAGGGGAGAAATGGAACAGAAAATAATTAAATTAGAGGGTACTCTGGAGAAATCAGAATTGGAACTTAAAGAATGCAATAAACAGGTAAATTATTTAAAATTACATATTTTATATTGTTTTTAAAGGTGACTCCTTAACTGAAAGCTTCTATTTATTATTTACATAATATGGCTTTTTTATAGAATACATATAATAAAAATGCTACATAATTTTAATTACCTTGTACATGCTACTTTAAATTCATTTTTCTCCTAATTTTCCCCCAGTTTTGACTTATGACAGAAATTGCATGTATTTGAGGTGTACAACATGTTTTGAGATATACTGTGAAGTAATTAACACAAGCTAATTAACATATCCATCACCTCAATTTTTTAAATTATTTTTTTAAAGAATTTTTATTTATTTATTTGACAGAGAGAGAGAGCACAAGCAGGCAGAGTAGCTGGCAGAGGGAGAGGGAGAAGCAGGCTCCCTGCTGAGCAAAGACCTGGTGTAGGGCTCCATCCCAGGACCCCAGGATCATGATCTGAGCCAAAGGCAGTCATTTAACTGACTGAGCCACCCAGGCGCCCCTATTTTAATTATTTTTGCTGAGAATGATTAAGGTCTATTCTCTTAGCAAATTTCAAGTATATAATACAGTATTACTGTATTCATAAGCTGTACGTTAGATTTCCAGAATTTACTCATCCTATAGAACTGAAACCTTGTATGTTTTGACCAACATATCCTTATTTTCCTCCCTCCCTAGCCCCTGATGATTACCCTGTTAATGTTACTTCGAATGTAGTTTTCCTTGTCTCAGTGTGTCCACATATTTATCATCATGTGTGCATGTTTGAATATATATAAAATATCTCTGGAAGGATTTGTAATTCTCTTAACTGTGGTTGCCTCTAAGGAAGGAACACAGCGGGAAGAGGACTTTGTTTTCACCAACTATATTTTTCACCTCTTGTACTTATTGCCTGTGAAACTACTTGTGAGGTCGTGTAACATCTGTTGTTATAATGTACTCTAACTTTCCTTTCTTATACAAATGTGATTGAGACTTTCTTCATTTCTTTTAGTATATTTTAGGTATACAGATAAGCATCTTATTAAGCATAAAAATTCTGATGCTAATGTCTAAGTTATGGTGGTCTTAAGAAAAATACATTTTTATATTTCACTGTTGTATATATATGTGTGTTTAAAGCTTGACTTGGACTGCAGTTATGATTAAAGAACTATTTTTCCTTGGTTACATTAATATTGCTCTGTTTAAAATTCAGATAGAAAGTTTGAACGAAAAATTGCAAAATTCCAAAGAACAGCTTCGAGAAAAAGAGTTTATAACGCTACAAAATGAACAGGAGATAAGTCAACTGAAAAAAGAAAATGAACGAACACAACAAAAGATGAAAGAAATGGAAAGTGTAAGCAAATTATTTTCTGCCTAAGGAACAGAGTATTATTATCTAAAAAGTGACATAAATCTTTGTTTTAAACTGGTTGGTTTTAAAATATAGAAATTGTGCCCTAAGTATTTTTAGGCGAACTATTTGTATCAGATAATTATTGGCTTCTTTGATCTTTTTAAATATTTTACTCTGATGTTCCAATTATAGGCAAGGGCATCATCTTACTTATCTTTATATTGCCTACAGACATTGGCATGGTATCTCTCACATAGTAAACCCACAATATATGCTTACTTAGTCAACAAATATTTATTGAGAGCCTACTATGAAATAGAGCTGGAGATACAGTTATTAATAAGATATACTTGTTTGTCCTTGAGGAACTCCATCCAGAGAATGAATGAACAGATAATAACTTTACATTATTGAAACCAAATACATTTAGTTGCCAGATGAAGTTTGATGTCTTTGTATTATCAGTTTACATGTGTGTTGACTAGTGAACCCATTCTACCTACTTGCTTTTTTAAAAAGTGAATTTGTTTCTAAGAGCTTTCATATATGTAAATTTTTTTGTTTTTGAATACTGTACTCAACTTTAAAACTTCACATATAGCTCTTTATTGTGTTTGACTCTCTATCTGCTCCAGTAGGATATAAAATCCATGAGGGCACATATCACATAGTATATGAATGTGTATTCATATGAATGTATAGAATAAGTATTTGTTGAATTATATACATAAATTAAGCAGGGTCTGTGAGAGCAAGTTTGGGCCCAGGGAAAAGAAAATGATTATTGGGGAAAAAAAATGATTATTGGCCCACTCATTTCATGTTCCCTAACAACGGCTGACTAAAAATATTTACATGAGATTTGTACTGATACATAATACAGTTGGACCCAAGGTCCCCATTCCAGACATCTGGGTCCTAATGATTTGTATTCATTTCTTTTTTTCTTATCAGCCCTAAAGTCAATAACCTATCTTCTAATCTCCCTCACCAAGCTAATTTAGAACTAACTTACTTTTCACTGATTTTTTTTTCCCTAAGAAAACAATACTTTACTAGGGATTTAACTGAATAGTAATGCAGAAATGTTTCAGGAGTAGCAGTCCCAGTGGCAGATTTTACTTTTACAGAGAATAAGGTCATGACCTTAATCCAAACATGTGGATTAATGGTGGCTTTTGGTTATTTGTGCCAGGGTATTCTCCATCTTTGAAGTAGATAATCAGATATTAGCTTCTTTTGTCTCTTTATTATGTATTCTGCCGTGTTATAGTCAAATGATAAAGGATTATAGAGCTTTCATATTAGTCATGCAAAATATACCAGTTAGTCCCAGACTGATTACAGTACATTTTCCTATCATTAAAAAGGAAAAAAAAAACATTTTATGAGTATCAGTTTCACAGTGGATGATGTGTGTTAAATTTTATTTTTTAAAAAGATTTTATTTATTTGAGAGAGAGACAGTGACAGAGATAGCGAGAGAGAGCACAAGCAGGGAGGAGAGGGAGAAGCAGGCTCCCACTAAGCAGGGAGCCCAATGAGGGGCTGGATCCCAGTACTCCAGGATCATGACCTGAGTCGAAGGCAAATGCTTAATCGCCTGAGCCACTCAGACGCCCCTTGTGTGTTAAATTTTATAGAGATCAAGTTGGGTTGGGGGAAATCACTTATTAAAAGAGCAATCAGAATAAGAAATAGGTTAATCTGTATAGTTTCATTTTGAAACCTACAAATATCTTGTGTATTTCAGGTTATGAAAGAACAGGAGCAGTACATTGCAACTCAGTACCAGGAGGCCATAGATATGGAGCAAGAATTGAGGCTAAGTTGGGAGCAGATGCAGAACTCTCATGTGGAATTGTTGGAGGCTCGTCGTCAACAAGTCCAAGCACAGAGAGAGGTAGAAAGGCTCTCAAGTGAACTGGAGGAAATAAAGCAACTCTCTAAAGAAAAAGTAATCCCTACTCTAAATAATTTTACCTTACTAAAAATCTTTAAAATTTTAGCATTTACTTTTTTAAATTGTAGATTATATTAACTTTTACACTTAATGAATGTACTTCATGCTACTGAATTTTACACTTAACACTGGTTAAAGTGGTAAATTTTATGTTACATATATTTTACTAAAATTTTAAGAAGAAAAGTGTTATATTTAGTGTAGCCTAGTAATGTAAGTAAGTAGGAAGACCTTCAGAACTGAGTTTTGGCCAAACTAATTTGTTTTCGATAAATTGAGTTCAAAGTACTTTTAGATTCTCAAGTGAGTTTAAGCTATTATTTGAAGAAAAAAACAAAGCTAATCTTTCTTGAGTAAAATCTTTACATTTGTAGCTACTAAGTGAAACTGACTATCTAAATTTATAACTGTTAAGAAATCTGTAGTCCTGAACCCTTAGGGAGAGAAGGTGCTTTTAATAAGAAGAACAACAATATAAATTGTATTTCCCCAGAATTTGGTAGAAGGTGAACAACTTTGCTTAAAAATACTTAGATTGATACGCTTGGGTTAATTACTTAGACTTTGAGAAAAATGTATTTATTGGTGTATCAGAAAAGTGCCTGTAAGTCCTCTGCTTTTTATTATGGTTACTAATACAGTATAGGAATTGCATTAAAGTATCTTTACATTTAATTTGGTAAACTTAATGCTTTTATTCACATATCTGGTTGGTTAGACTAATAAAGAATATATAAGGAGGCGTGCCTGGGTGGTTCAGTTGGTTAAGTATCTGCCCTGGGCTCAGGCCGTGATCCCAGGGTCTTGGGATGTACTCCTGTGTTGGGCTACCTGCTCAACGGGGAGTCTGATTTTCTCTCTGCCTCTGCCCCTCCACTCATGCTTGTGCTCTCTAATAAATAAAATCTTTTTTTAAAAAAAGAACACACAAGGAATTTTTACTAGAATATGTTGGGCGTTTGGAAGTCTCCTAGGAAAAGCTCTGGGAAGCTATCTACTTTTATCTCATCTCTGTTGTTATCAGTAATATCTAAATATAGTACAGTTGGTTTTGTGTGGATACAGTAAGCTCAATTAATCAAAAAAGTGAATGAAAGTGAGGAATTATTTAAAGTGACAGTTTAACATGAAAAAATGCTCAATGCCACTCAGCATCAGGGAATTAGAAATCAAAACCATAATGAGATACCACCTCACACCAGTCAGAATGGCTAAATTTAACAAGTCAGGAAATGACAGATGTTGACAAGGATGTGGAGAAAGGGGAACCTTCCTCTTAAACTGTTGGTGGGAATGTGAACTGGTGCAGCCACTCTGGAAAACAGTATGGAGTTTCCTCAAAAAATTGGAAATAGAGCTACCCTATAATCCAGCAATTGCATTACTGAGTATTTACCCCAAAGGTACAAATGTAGTGATCAAAAGGAGCACCTGCACCCCAATGTTTATAGCAACAATGTCCACAATTTCCAAACTATGGAAAGAGCCCAGATGTCCATCCACAAATGAATGGATAAAGAAGATGTGGTATTTATATACAATGGAATACTACTCAGCCATCAAAAAAAACCCCGAAATCTTGCCATTTGCAAAAATATGGATGGAACTAGAGGGTATTATGCTAACTAAGCAAAAGAAGTCCATCAGAGAAAAACAATTACCATATGATCTCACTGATATGTGGAATTTAAGAAACAAAACAGTGGATCATAGGGGAAGAGAGGAAAAAATAAAACAAGACAAAACCAGAGAGGGAGACAAAACATAAGAGACTCTTAATCATAGGAAACAAAGTGAGGATTGCTGGAGGGGGAAGAGGTGAGGGGATGGGGTAACTGGGTGATAGACATTAAGGAGGGCACGTGATGTAATAAGCACTGGGTATTATGTAAGATTGATGAATCACTGACCTCCACCTCTGAAACCAGTAATACATTATATGTTAATTGAATTTAAATTAAAAATGGGGGAAAATAACTTTTTTTTTCTTTTTCAAGTTTCATTTAAATTCAAGCTACTTTCAGGTGTAGAATTTAGTGATTCAGCACTTACATACAACACCCAGTGCTCATCACAATGCCCTCCTTAATCCCCATCACCTGTTTAACCCATCCTCCCATCTTCCTTCCCTCTGGTAACCATCAGTTCTCTATAATTAAGCGTCTGTTTCTTGGTTTTCCTCTCTCTCCCCCCAACCCATGTTCATTTATTTTGTTTCTTAAATTACACATGAGTGAAACCATATGGTTGTCTTTCTCTGACATATTTCACTTAGCATAATTCTCTCTAGCTCTATCCATGTCATTGCAAATGGCAAGATTTAATTCTTTTTATGGCTGCATAATATTCCATTGTATGTATACACTACCTCTTCTTCATTCATATATCAGTCGATGGACAATTAGGCTCTTTCCATCATTTTGGCTATTTCAGGTAATACTGATATAAACATCAGGGTTCATGTATCCCTTTGAATTAGTATTTTCATATCCTTTGGGTAAATATCGAGTAGTGCAATTGCTGGATCATAGGGTAGTTCTATTTTTACCTTTTTGAGGAACCTCCACACTGTTTTCCAGAGTGGCTGTACCAGTTTGCGTTCCTACCAACGGTGTAAGAGGATTCCCCTTTCTTTGTGTCCTCACCAACACCTTTCTCTGCATCTTTGTTTCTTGTGTTATTTTTGGCCACTTTGAGGTAGTATCTCATTGTAGTTTTGATTTGTTAAAATGATAGTTTAAAATATGTCACCTCAAAGCTCTAAATATATCTTCATGTATAAATCTTTTAATTTAGGAACAAATTTTGTTTCTTTGTATGGGTATGGTCTTTGATTAGAATTCCACCTAATCTTTTTGCATTAACCATACTCCTATTCCCTTATCTATTGTTTCCAATTCTTGTTTCTTTAAAGTAGAATAAGAATTAAAAGACATTTTTAAATCTATTACAGTATAACATCTCTTATATTTTACATGGGGTTTCCCACAATATTTTACAACTATTTTGACTGCTTCTAATTGGGTAAAAAATGTTTATGACTCATTCAGTAAGCTGTTTCAAAGCATATAACTTTCTTTTCTTATAAAAACTTTCTTTTTGCATGTATATTTCCTCAATGTTCACATATAATGTATATTAGAATTGTATAATTACAATAACAAGCACAACTAACATAAATAGGTAACATAAATACACAACTGACTCTTTTTTTAAAAAGATTTTATTTATTTATTTGAGAGAGAGCACGCACTCACTAGTGGGGCAAAGGGCAGTGTGGGAAGCAGACTCTCTGCTGAATGGGAAGCCTGGCCACACAGAGCTCAATCCCAGGACCCTGGGATCACAGCCTGAGCCAAAGGCAGATGCTTAACTGACTGAGCTGCCCAGGTGCCCCACAACTGACTCTTGATAAGCAAACAGTGCATCTGGTGAACAAAACGCACAGGCAAACCTTACAGTAGACTTACTTGCCAAAGTTCAACATGCTGTGGTTATTAGTTTGTTTCACAGAATACATTGGTTAGTGAACTATTATATTGTGATAAACAATATACTAATACAGCCCTATTCGTGGTCTCTTAAATGTCTATATTTTAAAATATACCTCATTTAATAAGTTAACTTTGTGTATGAGTGCTTATATAGTATTATAAAAGATTAAAATACTTCCATAAATGCACATGATTGGTTTAGCTATAATAACCAAATAAACAACCTTTCCTTAATATGTCATTTTTAAGGAAGCTCATGGACACCATTTAGCTGAAGAACTGGGGGCTTCTCAAGTACGTGAAGCTCATTTAGAAGCAAGAATGCAAGCAGAAATCAAGAAATTGTCAGCAGAAGTAGAATCTCTCAAAGAAGCTTATCATCTGGAGGTAAAGAAAAATTTAATTTGTTCCAGAACTCCCCGCTATAGAAGTGGATTGAATTATCTGAACAACAGTATAAGTCTAGCTTCTAAATGTTCATTATAGAATAACTCATTGTGGTCTTCATTTCTGGTAGCTTAATATAACTCCACTTCATAACCAATGAGTTAATACACTGTGGGGTTAAGAGCTTAAATTCTTGAGGTAGGCAGTCAGGTTCCAAATCTCAGCTTATCGCCTAGCACTTACATGACCTCAACAATTAACATCTCTGTCTAAAATGGGCAGAATAATTATATGTACCTCATAGAACTGGATTAAATGAATTAAGTGGATTAAATGGATATAGTTAAAGTTCTTAGACCCAAGGCTGGCTCATCATCATCATCAGTTATAGAATAGTACTTGCCAAAACTAACTGGAGATATTTAGTAAACAACATAAGCAGTTTCATAATGTGCTATGAATCTGTAATGCTTTGCAATTTTTAAAAAAGTTTTTATTATGGAAAATTTTGAAAGAATGATATAAATCTTCCTATATTTATTATTCAGCTTTAGTAATTATGAACTCGTTGGCCAATGTGATTTTCATCTATAAGTATTTTCACAATTTCTTTTTTTTTTTTTTTAAGGATTTTATTTATTTATTTGACACAGAGAGAGAGAGATTACAAGTAGGCAGAGAGGCAGGCAGAGAGACAGGGAGAAGAGGAAGCAGGCTCCCTGCTGAGCAGAGAGCCCGATGCGGGCCTCGATCCCAGGACGCTGAGATCATGACCTGAGCTGAAAGCAGAGGCTTTAACCCACTGAGCCACCCAGGCGCCCTATTTTGACAATTTCTTTTTAAAAGGGAATACTTTTGAGAATGAAAAAGGGTGCTGTTCATACACCAGGACACCAGGCATAAAACCTGGTCAGTCTTAAGCAAACTGGGAAGTATGATCACCATATCTTTAACCTCACTTACTTCCTGTCCCCAACATATCTCATTCCATTTTGAAGCAAATCTCAGACATTATTATTTCATCAGCAAACATTTCAGTCAGTATCTCTAAAAGATAAGGGCTATTTAAAAAAAAAAACCACAATACTATTATCACACCAAAAAATGGGCAGTAATTCTTGAATATTATCAAATACCCATCATTGTTCACATTTTCCCAATCGTCACAAAAATGTCTATATATTTAAGTGGTTCAAATCAGGAACAAAAAACAGCCCATTTTATGTGGTTAACTGTTCTTAGGTAAATTTAAGACCATAGGTTTCTTCTTCCCCTTTTTTCCTCTAATAGGTTATTTGTTGAGAAATCAGATGTTTGTACCTATAAACAGAATTAAGTACAAATGGAAGTGAAAAGTATTAGAATGCTTTTGAAACCAAATCCCCCCTATTTTTTTTCTTTTTCAATTTTGGGGCTGTGTAGATGATGTCACATCAAGAAAACCATGCGAAGTGGAAGATTTCTGCTGACTCCCAAAAGACTTCTGTTCAGCAACTAAATGAACAGTTAGAGAAGGCAAAACTGGAATTAGAAGAAGCTCAGGACACCGTAAGCAATTTGCATCAACAAGTTCAAGATAGGAATGAAGTAATTGAAGCTACAAATGAAGTATTACTTATTAAAGTAAGTAAACATATAAAAGTACATAAAACATAAGTACATTTATGACTTATTTTCCTTGTCCTTATAGTTTAGAAAGGAAAAATGATCAAATGTCAACCAGTTTGAGTAAAAAGCATTTTATTTAGAAGATATTGGGTGTGGGAATTATGAGTAAGATATATATCATATTACTCTTGGAGAAATAATTTATAAAGGTTCAAACACAAACTTAAAATTTTAAAAATATATTTCTGTTTTTTTTGGTAAGAAAGTTTAAGTTCTACTCTCTTAGCAAACTTCAGTTATATAATACCTGTATTACCAATTGTAACCACCATGTTATACATTAGATCCTCAGATCTTATTCGTCTTTTAGTTAAAAGATATCTCACTATTTCCACCATTCCCTAGCAACCCCTTTTCTATCTGCTGTTTCTTTTTTTATTATTATATTATGTTAGTCACCATACAGTACGTCACTAGTTTTTGTTGTAATGTTCCAAGATTGTTTACGTATAACACCTAGTGCCCCATGCAATATGTGCCCTCCTTAATACCCATCACCATCATTATCTGCTGTTTCTGAGTTTGATTCTCTCTCTTTTTTTTTAAGACTCCACATACAAGTGATACCGTGAACTATTTGTCTTCCTCTGTTTTATTTCATTTAGCATAATGCCCTCAAGGTCCATCCATGTTGTCACAAATAAGATGTCCTTTCTCATGGCTGAATAATATTCCACTGTGTGTATCTACACACCACATCTTTATCCATTCATCTGTTAATGAATACTTTGGTTGTTTGCTTATCTTGGCTAGAATGCTGCCATGAATGATTTTGAGAATACATGTATCTCTTTGATATCCTGTATTAATTCTCTTTGTGTGTATACCCAAAACTCATGTCGCAGGATCATATGGTAGTTCTAATTTTAATTTTTTGTAGGACCTCCATACTTTTTTTCACAGTGGCTATCCTAATTTACATTCCCACCAATAGTGCACAAATGTTCCCTTGTTGCCACACCCACACCAACACTTGTTATCTCTGGGTTTTGGGTGGTTGTTGGGTTTGTTTGCTTTTCTTAATACTATCCATTCTCACAGGTGTGAGGTAGTATCTCATTGTGGTTTTGATTTGCTTTTCCCTGATGATGAGTGATGTTGAGCACCTTTTCCTATACCTGTTGCCCATCTATATGTTTTCTTTGGAAAAATATCTGTTCAGTTCCTCTGCCGATTTTTAATTGTATTGTTTGGGTTTTGAGTTGTATGAATTCTTAATAAATTTCAGATATTCACCCGTTATCAGATATATGATTTGCAAATATTTTCTCCATTATGTAGGTTGCCTTTTCATTTTATTGATAGTTTACACTACTGTGCAGAAGCTTTTTACTTCAGTATAGTCCCATTTGTTCATATTTGCTTTCATTGCCCTTGCTTTTGTGTCGGATCCAAAAAAATTACTGCCAAGCTTGATGTCAAGTAGCTTAACCCATACTTTTTCTTCTAGGAAATTTATGGTTTCATTTCTTTAAGTGTTTCATCCATTTGGAGTTGATTTTGTATATAGTGTAAGATGGTGATGCAGTTTTCCCAGCACAACTTACAGAGATACTATCCTTTTCCCATTGTGCATTCTTGGCTCCTCTGTCATAAACTAACTTGCTCTATATGCATGGGCTTATTCCTGAACTATCTGTTCTGTTCTATTGAGCCATGTATCCATTTCTATACCAGTACCATAGTGTTTTTATTACTATAGCTTTGTAATATGGATTGAAATGAAGAAGTGTGATGCCTCCAGCTTTCTTCTTTTTCCTTAAGATTACTTTAGATACTCGGGGTCTTTTCTGGCTCCATACAGATTTTAGGATTGTTCTGTTTCTTTGAAAAATGTCATTGGAATTTGGATGGGTATTGAATTGAATCTGTAGATTGCTTTTATATCTTCAACTTTACTGAGTTCATTTATTGTAACAATTTTTTGATGCAGTTTTTAGTATATATATAACATGTTATCTGCAAATACAGCTTTCTTTCCAATTTGGATACTTTCTTCTTTCCTCCTTTCTTTCCCTCCCTCCCTCCCTCTCTCCCTCCCTCCCTTCCTTCCTTCCTACCTACCTGCCTATCTACAGGGAGAGAGAAGGGAGTGGGAAGGTCAGAAGGAAAGGGAGAGAGAATCCTAAGCAGGCTTCATGCCCAGCACAGAGCCTGACACAGAGCTCTGTCTCACGACCCTGAGGTCATAACCTAAGCTGAAATCAAGAGTCAGAGGCTTAATCAACTGAGCAACCCATGCACCCGTTTTATTTCTTTTTCTTGACTAATTGCTCTGGGTAGAACTTCCAGTACTATGTTGAATAAAAGTGGCAAGAGTGTTCCTGTTCTTACAGGATGTTGAATTTTTTCAGATGTTTTTCTGCATCTATTGAGATGATCATAAAATTGTTATCCTTCATTTGTTAATCTGGTGTATCGCACTGATTTTTTGCAGATAGCAAACCTAACCATCCTTATACATCTATGGAATTAATCCTATTTGATCATTATGCGTGATCCTTTTAATGTATTATTGAATTCAGCTTTTCTGCAATTTTGTTGAGGAATTTTGCATCTGTTTTCATCAAGGATACTGGCCTCTACTTTTCTTGTGGTTTCCCTGTCTAGTTTGGTAGCAGCATGACACTGGCTCATAAAATGAGTTTGGAAGGGTTCCCTTCTCTTCTGTTTTTTTTTGGAAGTTTGAGAAGGGCTGGTATTAATTCTTCCTTAAAGTTTGGTAGAATTCGTAATGAAGTCATCTGGTCCCAGACTTTTGTTTGGTTGGAAGTTTTTGATTACTGATCTAATTTTCTTACTATTAATTGGTTTGTTCAGATACTCTATTTTTTCATGATCGTTTTGGTAGATTTTGTGTTTCTAGGAATTTATCTGTTTCTTCTAGATTGTCCCTTTTGTTGGCATATAAGTCTTCATATCAATCTGAAATGATTCTTTGTATTTCTTTGATAGCAGTTGAAATGTCTCCTCCTTCATTTCTGATTTTATTTATTTGGGCCCTTTTTCACCTTGGTAAATCTAGCTAAATATTTGTGTATTTTGTTTATCTTTTTAAAAGAATATTATGCAGCCATCAAAAAAAAAAACCCCGGAATCTTGCCATTTGCAACAATGTGATGGAACTAGAGGGTATTTTGCTAAGCAAAAGAAGTCAATCAGAGAGGGACAATTATCATATGATCTCACTGATTTAAGGAATTTGAGAAACAAGACAGAAGATCATAGGGGAAGGGAGGGAAAAATGAAACAAAATGAAACCAGAGTGGGAAACAAACCTTAAGAGACTCTTGGTCTCAGGAAACAAACTGAGGGTCGCTAGAGTAGAGGGGGGTGGGAGGGATGGGATGGTTGGAGGTTGGGACATTGGGGAGGGTATATGCTATGGTGAGTGCTGTGAATTGTGTAAGACTGATGAATCATAGACCTGTACCCCTGAAACAAATAATACATTATATGTTAATTAAAAAAAAAAAACCTCTTCTCAGTTTCATTGACCTTTTCTGTTGTCTTTTTAGTCTCTATTTCTGGTCTTACCTTTGTTATTTCCCCTTCTCCTAACTTTGGGCTTAGTTTGTTGTTCTTTTTCTAGTTCCTTAAAGTGTGAAGTTAGGTTATTTGCGATCTTTCTTGTTTTCTAATGTAGGTGTTTATCACTATGAACTTCTCTCTTAAAAATGTTTTTGTTATATCTCATAATTTTGGGTATTTTGTATTTCTGTTTTCATTTGTGTTGAGATAATTTTTTAAAATTTCTTTGGCCTATTGGCTGTTCTGTAGCATATTTTTTAATGCCCACATAATTGAAAATTGTCAATTTTCTTATAATTTATTTCTAGTTTTATACCGTTGTGGTTAGAATATATTAATATTTCAGTCTTCTAAAATTTATTAAGACTTGTGGCCTAACACATGGTTTACCTTGAAGAATGTTCTTTGTATGTTTGAGAATAATGTATACAGGCCTTATGCTGTATGGAATGTTCTGCAAATGTCTGTTAAGTCCATTTGATCTTATGTGTGGTTCAAGTCCAGTTTTTCCTTATGGATTTTTCTGCCTTGATCTAGCCATTGGTAGGGTATTTAAGTCCCCTACCATTATTGAATTTTTCTGTCTTTTTCTCCCTTCAGGTCTGTTAATATTTGCTTTCTATATTTAGGTGCTTCTATGTTTTTTTTTTGGCTCATAAATATTTACATAATATACTCTTATTAGATTGATCCTTTTATCATTATATAATGACATTATTTGTCTTACAGTTTTGGCTTAAAGATTGTTTTTTCTGATGTAAGTATAGCTATGCCAGTATTCATTTGACTTCCATTTACATGGAATATATTTTTTATCTATATTATTTTTTAAAAAATATTTTATTTTAAATCCCAGTATAGTTAACATACAATGTTTTGCTAGTTTTCAGTATATGATATAGTGATTCGGCAATTCTGTACATCATTCTGCACTCATTATGACAAGTGCTCTCCTTAATCCCCATCCTGTTTTCCCCATCCTCNAATCCCAGTATAGTTAACATACAATGTTTTGCTAGTTTTCAGTGTATGATATAGTGATTCGGCAATTCTGTATATCATTCTGCACTCATTATGACAAGTGCTCTCCTTAATCCCCATCCTGTTTTCCCCATCCTCCCACCCACCTCCCATCTGGTAACCATCAGTTTGTTCTCTGTACTAGAGAGTCTCTTTGTTGGTTTCTCTCTCTCTTTTTTCCTTTGCTTGTTTTATTTGTTTCTTAAATTCCACACATGGATGAAATCATATAGGGTATTTGTCTAACTGACTTATTTCACTTAGCATTATACTCTCTAGCTCCATCTATGTCATTGCAAATGACAAGATTTCGTTTTTTTTATGTATGAATAATATTCCACTGTATGTATATGCCATATCTTCTTTATTCATTCATCTTTCAGTGGACAAAGGCTGCTTCCATATCTTGGCTGTTGTAAATAATGCTGCAATAAACATAGGGGTGCATGTATCCCTCTTAATTAGTGTTTTTGTATTTTGGGGGTAAATACCCAGTAGGGCGGTTGCTGGGTCATATGGTAGTTCTATTTTTAGTTTTTTGAGCAACCGCCATACTGTTTCCATAGTGGCTGTACCAGTTTGCATTCCTACCAACTGTGCAAGAGGGTTCCTTTTTCTTCACATCTTTGCCAATACTTTTTGTTTCTTGTGTTATTGATTTTTAGTCATTTACACAGGTGTGCGATACCTCATTGTGGTTTTGATTTGCATTTCCTAATGGTTACTTACATTGAGCATCTCTTTCATTTTGTCTGTTGGCCATCTATTTGCCTTATTTGGAGAAATGTCTGTTCATGTCTTCCTCCCATTTTTAAATTGGATTATTTGGGTTTTTGGAGTTGAGTTGTGTAAGTTCTTTATATATTTTTGATACTAACCCTTTGTCAGATATGTCATAAGTATCTTCTCCCATTCCATTAGTTTTGTCAATTGTTTACTTTGCCATGCAGAAGCTTTTTTTTTTTTTTAAGATTTTATTTATTTGAGAGAGAGAGACAGTAAGTGAAGGAGAGAGACCAAGCTCGAGTCAGGGGGAAGGGCAGAGAGAGGGAGAAGCAGGCTTCCTCTCGGGAGGGACACAGGGCTCCAACCCTGGACCCCCTGGGATCATGACCTGAGCTGAAGGCAGATACTTAACTGACACACACATTCAGAAGCTTTTTATTCTGATGAAGCCCCAATAGTTTATTTTTTGTTTCCCTTCCCTCAGAAGAAATATTTAGAAAAATGTTGCTACAGCTAATGTCCAAGAAATTACTGCCTGTGCTCTGCTCTAGGATTTTTATGATTTCAGGTCTCACATTTAGGTCTTTAATCCATTTTGAGTTTATATTTGTGTATGGTGTAAGAAAGTAGTCCAATTTCATTTTTTTGCATGCAGCTGTCCAGTTTTCCCAACATTTGTTGAAGAGATGATCTTTTTTCCCATTGCATATTCTTGCCTCCTTTGTCAAAGATTAATTGACCATATAATTGTGGGTATATTTCTGGGCTCTCTGGTCTGTTCTCTGGATCTATGGGTCTGTTTTTGTGCCAGTACCATACTCTTGATTACTACAGCTTTGTAGTACATCTTGAAATCTGGGATTATGATACCTCCAGTTTTGTTCTTTTTCAAGATTTCTTTGGCTATTCAGGGTCTTTCATGGTTCCATATAAATTTTAGGATTATTTGTTATAGTTCAGTAAAACATGCTCTTGGTATTTTGACAGGGATTGCATAAAGTCTATAGATTGCTTTGGGTAGTATGGACATTTTTACAATATTCTTCCAATCCATGAGCATGGGATAGCTTCCCATTTCTTTGTGTAATTTTCAGTTTCTTTCATCAGTGTTTATAGTTTTCGGAGTATAGGTCTTTTACCTCCTTGGTTAAGTTTATTCCTAGGTATTTTATTATTTTGGGTACAATTGTAAATGGGACTGTTATTTTCTTCCTCTTAATTTCTCTTTCTGCTACTTCATTAGTAGTATATGGAAATGCAATGGATTTCTGAATACTGATTTTTGTATTCTGCAACCTTATTGAATTCATTTATCAATTCTAGTAATTTTTGGTGGAGTCTTTAGGGTTCTATATATAGTATTGTGTCATCTGCAAATAGTGATAATTTTACTTCTTACTAATTTGGATGGATTTTATTCCTTGTCTGATTACTATGGCTAGGACATGGGTAGAACTATGGCTAGGACTTCTAATACTGTGTTGAATAAAAGTAGTGAGAGAGTGGACATTCTTGTCTTATTTCTGGTCTTAGGGGAAAAGCTCTGAGTTTTTCACCATTGAGTATGATGTTAGCTATAGGTTTTTGACATATGGCCTTTATTATGTTGACTTCTAAACTTCTAAAAGTTTGTTGAGAGTTTCTATCATGAATGGATGTTGTACTTTGTCAAATGCTTTTTTCTGCGTCTATTAAAATGATCATAGGGTTCTTATCCTTTCTAGTGTTGATGTGACGTGTCACATTGATTGATTTATGAATAGCAAACCACCCTTGCATCCCCAGAATAAATCCCACTTGATTGTGGTGAATGATTTTTTTTAATATATTGTTGGATTCAGTTTGCTAATATTTTGTTGAGGATTTTTAAAATTTAAATTCAATTAGCCAACATGTAGTACATCATTAGTTTCATAGGTAGAGTTAAATAATTCATCAGTTGCATTTTAACACAAAGTGCTTATCACATCACATGCCCTCCTTAATGCCCATCACCCAATTACCCCAGCCTCCATCCACCTCCCCTCCAGCAACCCTCAGCTTGTTTCTATATTTAAGAGTCTCTCGTGGATTTCTTCCCTCTCTGATGACTTCCTATTCAGTTTTCCCTCCCTTCCCCTATGATCCTCTGCACTGTTTCTTATATTCCACATATGAGTGCCTCTGTGTTCATCAGTGATATAGGCCTGTTGTTCTTTTTTTGTAGTGTCTTTTGGTATCAGGGTAAGCTGGCCTCATAGAGTTTGGAAGTTTTCCTTCCTCTTGTATCTTTTGGAATAGTTTGAGAAGAACAGGTATTAACTCTACTTTAAATGTTTGGTAGAATTCACCAATCTGGTCCTGGACTTTTGTTTGTTGGGAGTTATTTGATTACTGAATCAATTTGATTGTTGGCAATTAGCATGTTCAAATTTTCTGTTACTGAATGGGTAGAAATCAGAGAGGGAGACAAACCATGAGAGACTCTTGACTCCAGGAAACAAACTGAAGGTTACAGATAGAGAGGTGGATGGGAGAATGGGGTAACTGGATGATGGGCATTAAGGAGGGCACATGATGTGATGAGCATAGGGTGTTAATATGCAACTAATGAATCATTGAACACTTTATAAAAAACTAATGATGTACTATATGTTTGCTAACTGAATTTAAAAAATAAAAATTTTCTATTTCTTTGTTGCATGTTTTTTTCTTTCAGTACTTTGAATATATCATGCTATCTTCTGCCCTGCAAAGTTTCTGCTGAAAAATCAGCTAATAGCCTTAGAGTCCCTTGTATGTAACTATTTTCTTTTCTTTTGCTGCTTTTAAAATTCTCTCTTTAGCACTACTTTTCGCCATTTTAATTACTATTGTCTTGGTGTGGACCAATGGNAAAAATTTTCTATTTCTTTGTTGCATGTTTTTTTTTTTTTTTTTCAGTACTTTGAATATATCATGCTATCTTCTGCCCTGCAAAGTTTCTGCTGAAAAATCAGCTAATAGCCTTAGAGTCCCTTGTATGTAACTATTTTCTTTTCTTTTGCTGCTTTTAAAATTCTCTCTTTAGCACTACTTTTCGCCATTTTAATTACTATTGTCTTGGTGTGGACCAATGGGAGTTGATTTCTGGGGGGGGGGTCTGTGTGCCTCCTGGATCTAGGTATCTGTTTCCTTCCCCAAATTTAGGAAGTTTTAAACTGTTATTTCTTTAAATAAATTTTCTGCCCCCTTTTCTCTCCTCCTTCTGGGATCCCTATAATGTGACTGTTACTACTCTTGGTGGTGGTGTTGAGTTTCCTTAATCAATTTTTTTTTTATTGTTCTTTTTTCTCTCTCCTGTTAAGCTTGTTTTCCATTACTCTGTCCTACAAGTCACTGATCTGTTCTGCTTCCTTTGGCCTACTGTTTATTCCCTTTAATGTATTTTTAATTTCAGTTATTCAGTTCTTCATCTCTGACTGGTTCTTTTTAATGTATTCTGTCTCTATTGAGGGTGTCACAGGTCTTCCACTCTTTTCTCAAGTCTAGTGAGTATCTTTTTTTAATAAGATTTTATTTATTTGTGAGGGGTGGGGGGTAAGGTAGAGGGAGACGCAGGCTCCCTGCTGAGCAAGAAACCTGATGTGGGACTTGATCCCAGGACCCTGGGATCATTACCCAAGCCGAAGGCAGACACTTAACTGACTGAGCCACCCAGGTGTTCCCCAGTGAGTATCTTTATGTATGACTATTACTTTAAATGCTCTGTCAGGAATATTATCTCTGTTTCATTAAGCTCTCTTGCTGTGATTTTGTCCTGCTCTTTCATTTGAGATAAATTCCTCTGCCACCTCATTTTGTCTTTCTGTGTCTGTTAGGAAAGTCAGCTATGTCTTTTGATCTTGAAAGTCACAGCCTAATGAAGAAGATGTTCTTTAGTGCCCTGCACTGCAATATCCCCTATTCACCAGAACCTCGTGCTTCAGAGGTGTCTCTTAAGTGTGTCATATGTGCCCTAGTGTTGTGGCTAAGCTGCTTTTGCCTTCAGTCCAGTAGTCTCCCAACGGCTCTCTTTGCCTGTTGTGGGCAGGGTTTGGTCCCTGTTTTGTTAGTCAGCCATTCTGGGGCTGCCTTGGGCTTGAGTTGAGTCAGGCTAGGCATTTTCCAGATCTGCAGGTGCTCTCTCTGTCTTGTCCTCCTGAGAAGCTTTTGTTGGTGGGTGAGGCCTGCAGTCAGACCAGATGTCTGTCTCCATCCCACTGCTGGGGCTGGTGTGTGTGGTTATCTTCCCCTCTTCCTGGTCAAGGAGTCACTTTGGAATGGTGTTGACCCCTTGTTAGGGCTGCTTTCATACTGCTAACTTGTGCCAGACTTTGGATGGACTCTTGTCAAGGGCAGGTCTACAGGAGAACACAGTGGTGGGGTACACGGTTTTAGCAAGGTATTTGCTAGTCTGCCATGGGAAGGGACTTGGGGCCACTTTTGGAAACTCTTGCCCAGGCTAGGTTGAATAGGGCGAGTCCACAGGTGGACACAGGGACAGAGCACACTGTTAGCAAGCTAGTTGGAGAGTGTTCGTGCTGCACTGGTTCCTACAGGTGTCTGTTCATCTAGGCTGGGAGGCAGGGGAGGGAAATGTGGAGCTCTTATGTTGTTGAAGTCTCCCAAATATCCCTGCCCCTCCAACACATACACGCACGCGTGCACACACACACACACACAATATTAGTAAACAGATCTCCCTCCTTTTTACCCCAGGCTGTTTTTCAAACTGCTGCTTCTATGCTATATCTCCATGGCGCTATTTGTTGCTCTCTTTAAGGGTGGGGACCCCACCCTTCCAGCTCTCCCAGAGCTGCTGATATTTAAAGTTCCCAGTGGTAAGCCCCACTGACTGTAAGAACTCAGGGAGTTGGGTCCCTGAGGTTTCAAAGCCAGATGTTAAAGGGATTTATCTTCCCAGTGCAGGTCCCATGCCTGGAGTTCTGGCATGGGGTGTGTTCTGCTCCCTTTCCATACCCACAGTGTCCTTCCCTCCTGCAGACAATTCCGCTAGTCATTTTGGCTCTCAACTGCATCTCCCTCTTTCCTACCGTCTTCTGTGTGGCCTCTTCTCTACATGTAGCAGTGGAGAGTCTGTTCTGCTAGTCTTCAGGTCATTTTCTGGATTAGTTACACTGATGTGTGTGTTATCTAGTTGCATCCATAGGACGATGAGGTGAGCTTAGGATCCTCCATCTTCCTGGGAACTCCCCCTCCCCCCCCCGTCTTTTAACCCTTCGTATTAGAGTTTTAGTGATTTACCCACCATAATTAGAACGTTAAAGTGTTCTGAATTTAACTATATGTTTACCTTTACCAATGAGCTTGAAACTTTCAAATGTTATCCTGGCACGATTTAGCATTTTAAAATTTCAGCTTAAAGGATTCCTTTTAAAATTTAGTATAAGGCCAGTCTAGTGGAGATGAATTCCTTCAGCTTTTCCTTGTCTGGAAAACTCTTTATCCTTTAATTCTGAAGGACAACTTTGCCAGGAAGAGTATTCTTGGTTGGCAGGCTTTTTTTTTTTCATTCAGCACTTTAAATATATCATGCTATTCTCTTCTTGCCTGCAAATTTTCTGTTGATTTTCTCATAAGGGTTTCCTTATACATAAGTAGTAGTTTTTCTCTTGCTGCTTTTAAGACTCTCTCTTTGTCTTTGAGCTTTGACAATTTAATTATAAAGTGTTTCAGCTTGGATCTCTGGATTCATCATATCTGGAAGTTATTGGGCTTCCTAGATCTGGATGTCTGTTTCTCAAGTTAAAAAAGTTTTGGGCCATTATTTCTTTAAATAAACTTTGTGCTCCTTTCTCTCTTCTCCTTCTGGGACCCTTATAATGTGTATGTTGGTCCTCTTGATGGTGTCCCATTAGCCCCTTAAGCTAGTTTCACCTTTTTTCATTTTTCTTTCTGCTCCTCTGATTGAATTCCATTACCCTTTTTAGTCCTCTGATCCTTTCTTCTCTTTGATCTAGTCTGCTTTGAACCTCTTTGTTGAATTCTCTAGTTCAGTTACTGTATTTTCACTCTGTGATTTCTTATACTCTGTGATTTCTGATACCATCTTATATTTTCTCTCTCTGTTGATATTCTCACTTTGTTCATGCATTGTTCTAACTTTGTGAACATCTTTATGACTATTATTTTGAACTTGATCAGCTAAATCACTTGTTTCTGTCTCATTAAGGTCTGTTTTTTAGAGTTTCAACTTATTCTTTTGTATGGAATATATTCCCCTGTTTCTTCATTTTTCTCCATTCTGTGTTGGTTACAGCCACCTTTCCCAGTCTTGACAGAGTGGTATTGTGTAGGAGATACGCCTTATTGGTCATCTGGTTCTGAATTCCTTATTGTTTTTCAAACCTTTGTGATTGTTCAAGCAGCCTTCTTTGTTCTAGGTGGCTCCCAGTTGTTGAGGGTGTGCCAAGATTGGTCAGTATTCCAAAGATGATGATCTCAGTCAGCACCTAGATGTAGACTGACTAGAGGCTAGACCCTCAGATAACAGCTAGGAAAGGGTGTCACTGGGATCCTTACAGGGATCTGTAACTGAGAGATGGGCTTTATTATTCGTTCCCTCAGTGCTGGACTTATGTGTATAGCCGTGAGGGTGTGCTCCTTGCCTACTAAGAACTGCTTTGTTTGCCATAGTCCTATTGGACACATGAATGCAAACCCTGTTGACTCGTAGTCCAGAGGCCCAGAGGCTTGTTGTCCCTTGGGCAACAGTTTCAAAAGCTGTAGTGCTAGACATGTATAAACTCCTTTCAAGAAGATACTGGAAATTTGAACCAGGCTTGAGAGAAAAAGGTGGAGGAGGTATTTGCTAGTTTCCCTGGTGTTCTGGAGGATCATAATCTCCTAGACATGAGCTCAATTAGAAAACTGACCCTCAGGCAGAAGCTTTTAAAGTATATAAATGAGACTCTTTCAGGGAAAGACAGAGAGGTGGACTGTTCTTGCCAGCTCCTTCTGTGCTGATCCCTGGGTAGACAGCCATACCACATTGTTGTAAGCCCAGTAAGAACTGTTTTTCTCTTTGCTCTAGTCTTGTAAGTCTCATAAATACAAGTCCTCTTAACTTTCTAGAGCTAGGTATTTTTAGCCCCTATCCCTCAAGTGGTAGTATTAAAAGTTGGGGGGTTAGAGGAGGGGTCCATACCCTCCACTCCTCAGGGAGAAGCTGGGAGTGACGTGTTTCCCCCTACTGAATGGCCCTTTTGTAGGTATTTTCTCATTACCCCAACGTGTAGATGTTGCTCAGCTAGCTTCTTTGAGAGGGAATTCCTCCATGTGTAGCTGTAGATTCAGTGTGTCATGGGAGGAATCACTCATGTCACCATCTTGGACTAGAACTTTTTCAAATACAGACTTAATTAATGTTTACTTTAGAAGTTTTCACTTTTGATGTACCTACAAGTAGGAGCATTTTTCATTAAACAAAATTTCTTTATATTAAAAAAAATTTACTGTACATCATTTTTCAAATAGCCCATTGCTACTGATTCACCCCTATTGATTATGGCAGTTTAGTGTAGAATTTGGAATTAATATCACTACTGATGCATAGAGATAAAAAGCTTTAATATTAGTTCAAAACTGCCACTATTAATGAGATTTACATTGCTACCTAAGACCTTACAAAAAAGTTCACTGAAAGCTATGAAGCAATAAATGATTTTATTACAAAGTGGAAGTTATTAAAAAGCAAAAAAATTCAAATAATATTTTAGAAATATTTCTAGTTACCAAGCTGAGCAAATTCCTTTTATAACATACTTGTTATCCACAGCACTAAGGAAAGCTGAATATACATAATCTTTTTTTTAAGATTTTATTTTTAAGTAATCTCTCCAACCAAAATGGGGCTCGAACTCACAACCCTGAGATCAGTAGTCATGTGCTCCACTGTCTGAGCCAGCCAGGTGCCCCTAGATATAATGTAAAATTATGTTTAGATTGCTTTTTTAGAGACTTAAATATACCTAGTGTTCTGGAGATTTACAATAATCATATAAAATTATGTAACTTCATTGTGAAAAATTGACTCAAAATTTAAAGATTCTGCTGTGTATCCTTTGTTATAGTTCTCTCTGCTCACTTGTTAATTATTACTAATAAGATAAATAGAATTGGATTGCACTTAATTATTCAGAAGTTTTTGATAGTAATTCTCAGAGTCAATATGAACTGGCTCTAAAGTCTAGACTAAAGAGTTAAGGAGGATAGAAAAAAAAAAGCTAACAGAAGAGCAGAAACTGGCATAACTGTCATAATTAGAAGTAGCTATAAATAATGGACAGCAATTCCATTGACAGCAGCAGTAAATGACAGAGAACAGACACAGAAGTGAGGGAGAAGAAAGAACAGTGTTTGAGGCAACTGATCTTCCCAGCTTACTTCCTTTAGTACCCTCACAAATACCCTGTAATTTGAGATTAACTAGAGCAAGGACAAAGTTTAAACCATTTTCTGAGAGCGCTAAAGGCATTACTATATTATATAATAGTGACCACAACAGTGAAATTCTTAAAGTCTTAAGAAAAAGGTGAATTATGTTTAACATATTCATTATTATTCATTCAATTTAATATATTCATTATATGCATTTCATTGTAAAAGCTAAGTATTAAACTGAGAGTTACATGGACTCTATTTAGCTAAGATAACACAATTCTCAATTATGGCTAGATAACTCTGTGGCTAGAGTTAAAAAATATTTCAACTGCACATAACCCTGTATGTGTTAACTCTATAGTTACTTTATTAATTGTAATTATCAGAATGTAAATACAAGCTTTACTACAAAAGTTGGCACTCGGGGCACCTGGGTGGCTCAGGGGGTTACTCAGGTCATCATCTCAGGGTCCTGGGACCGAGCCCCACATCGGGCTCTCTGCTCAGTGGAGAGCCTGCTTCTCCCTCTCCCTGCCTCTCTGCCTACTTATGATTTCTCTCTCTCTGTCAAATAAATAAATAAAAATCTTAAAAAAAAAAAAAAAGTTGGCACTCTAGCCACTTGTAAATAATGTTTACCTAGAGAAAGTAATAGATACCAGAGAACTGAAATAAGCATGTTAAACTTTCATTTTGTAATGTATTCTGTGGTTATGACAGTTTTAGTAAGCACAGTATTTTTAGAAAGAATACATACTATCAGATTAAAAGTGATTTAGAAATAGGTATTTTATGGATACCTATAAGAAACAGAAAATGTATTTGAACAGAAGACTACTAAACATTTAACTTACGTCTCCTCTTCATTTTTTTAGGCTTTATGGTTTTTCGGTATATGCAGTTTCAGTTTTAGGATCCCAAAGTTGGATCAGAGGACCCAAATGAAGGACATGGAAAAATAATAGAAATGAAAAGTTTAATATTTAATAAATCAATCCTTACTAAATCACTTTTTGAAAGGTTTTTCTTTGAAAAATTTCTGGTGTAATGAAGCTTTCTTGCAATGAGGACATGTGAAGCATAATAGTTAATATAAATTTATTTCCTATTAGAAATTCTAAAGGGAGTAGTTTTTTGTATGTATATATATATGATTAGCAAAATATAGTGTACCATTATACTTTTGAAAATAAATTTTTAGGTGTAAGATTTCAGTCTTAAATAGAAATTGATACCTTCATTAGCACTTAAAATAGAAAAACACTGGTATAAGGAAAATTGAGTTTTCATGGACTTCCTTAGCATAGTTTTAACATATTTCATGTGAACATATGTAATTGTCCCAAAATGAAGGGTTTAAATGGAGCTTGGAAAAGTCTCATGGATTGTCATAAAAGGAGTACATGTTCTGGGCAGAAGGTTGACTTAGAAAATCATGGACTCTTAAAGACATTTAAGTAAAAAAAAAAAAAAAGACATCTAAGTAACTTTTTCATTTAACAAAAATGTACTAAGCATCTACTATGTGCCTATTTTTCTATAGGCATCTGAATTAACCAGATTACAAGCCAAAATTTCTGGACGTGAAAGGGCAGAAGACATCAAGTTTCTACCAGGCCTGCTTACGTCTGCAACAGAAATAATGCCAGACATTCAAGATCCAAAATTCGCTAAACATTCTCACACAGCTTTTTTCAAGTGTAGAAAGCTGCGTCGCTCTATTAGTGCCAGTGACCTTAGTTTCAAGACACGTAGTGATGAAGATCTTTCTGAAGAATTACTACAGGACTTAAAAAAAATGCAGTTAGAACAGCCTTCAACATTAGAAGAAAGCCAGAAGGATCTGACTTATACCCAGTCAGACTCATTTAAACCTCTCACTTATGACCTAGAAGATGATAGTTCTGAGAGTAATGACTTCAGTACTCTCAGTGGGATGCTAAGATACATAAACAAAGAAGTGAGACTATTAAAAAAGTCTTCTAAGCAAACAGGTGCTGGTTTACCTCAGGTATGTAATGTCATACACTCGAAATTATAATAATTTGTCTCCAGTGAATGTCATTTTATTATTTATAGAAAAATCCATATATTTCAATGAAGCATGCCATTAAGTGATATGCAAATATTGAAAGTTCAAAAAAATCCATTGTAAGTAAGTTTGAAACTTTAGCCTTGAAAATTAACTTTGATTAAGATAGCCTATACATTTGATTAAATATAATCTTTATATATGTAATTAAAGAACTAAGTCTGCCTCCTATTAGGAATATATTTTTAACTCTAGAATAAAGTTGACCCTTGAATAATGCAGGGGATAGGAGCACTGACCCCTGCCTCCCTCCCCAACCCCAGTGCAGCTGAAAATCCATATATAACTTTTAAAAAAAATTTTTATTATGTTATGTTAGTCAGATAATACAGTGATTTCCCCAAAACTTAACTAGTAATAGCCTGATGACTAGAAGCCTTACTGAGAAGCTAAGCAGTCAATTTAACACATATTTTGTATGTTATATTATAACTGTATTCTTATAATAAGTAAGCTAGAGAAAAGAAAATGTTAAGAAAATCATGAGAAAGTACATTTATATACATTTACAGTACCAGATTTTATTGCTACTGTAAGTTTATATCATCTGTTTACATTTTGTCAGTACCTACATCAATATTGTCTTATGCAAAACACTGTAGAGGTTATATGCATAACACTATTAGATATCAAAAATGAAAAGGTAATATAAAAAAGAAATCCATATTTATTTATAGGTATAATAATTCATACATTGAAAAGGAAGCAGTAGGAATAGGAATGCATTATGGTAGCTTAACCTATACACTAATGAATGAATCATAAAATTTTTATGGCAAACAATATTCTAGTCATATTCATAATACAGCACTGGAAACATATTTTTTTTAAAAACCACTTACCTGTGATGATGGGTTGCTGTGCACCTTCTTCATTTACTAGAGAGAAGGGCACACTGTATGATGTTTTTCTTTGAAAGCAAAGTTATAAAACAGTAAGAAAACACATTATGAAGTTCATATTAACTATTAGTCACCTTAGATCTATGTAAGGATAGTCTGTCCACTTCCATTCAAATCTTGCACGTGATGTTCTATACGATCAATACTTAGGTGGTGATGATGACACAGAAATGTCTCACAGTTCTTGTCATACATTACTAGATTTTCACGTGAAAACACACATACAAACGATAAGCTAATTAACTGTGCAGCATGATTATTTGTTAAGTGAAAGTGGATTATCATAAAGGTTTACATCTTTGTCTTCTCATTGAGTAGGCTGAGAGAAAGAGGAGGGATTGGTCTTGCTGTCTGAAGGGTGGCAGAGGCAGAAGGGGTGGAGAAGGTGGGGAGACGAGAGGCAGGTACATTTGGTCAAGCTTTATGAAAATACATCACTATTTTCTGTGTGATTTTTTCTTCTTTTGCATTTCTTTTTAAATTTATTTTTAAATATTTTATATATTTGTCAGAGAGACAGGGAGAGAGCACAAGCAGGCAAAGTGTCAGGCAGAGGCAGAGAGAGAGAGGCAGGCTCCCTGCTGAGCAAGGAGCCTGACGAGGGACTTGATCCCCGCACCCTGGGATCATGACTTGAGCCGAAGTCAACCGCTTAACCGACTGAGCCACCCAGGTGTCCCTTCTTTTGCATTTCTTTAAAAATATTTTTATACGGTATCAATCCTTCTTCCACCATTAGCTTTAGGTTCAGGGCCCATATCATAGAAGGGTTCATGTTGTAAAAATAAATGTCCTTTGGGGCATTTTTGTCCAGACTAGGACATTTTTGTATTAAAAACCTGTTCAGGCAGATATCCTTTCTCCTCAGTGATTTTTTAATGGTGTTCCAGAACTGTCTGCTGCTTGGCTACCTTGACATTTTTTAGGTCAAACCTATTTCTAAAATTATCAAACCATCCTTTTTGGCATTAAATTCTCCAGCTTTAGACCCTTCACCTTTTGTTTGTTCTAAGTTGTCATACAATGACTTTGCTTTTTCTTGAATTGTATTAGAGTCTTACAGGCATGCCTTTCTTACAGCATTCTTAGACTCACATAAAAGTTGCATTATCAACACAAAAGTGCAAGGTTTTCATACCTACCTAACTGTAGTGATGGCTTCACAAACTTCCTTTTTTTACAATGGTCCTTACACTGGATTCATTTATCTTGAAATGGCGGGCAGCCACAGCTGCACACCTCAATCTACGGTACATACCAAGCAATTCCATTTTTTCTTGTAATGTCATGACTCTTCTCTGCTTCTTAGGAGCACTTCCTATGGGTCCCTTGATGTTTTTCAGAAGTTTATGGTATTGCACTAAACACCCAAAAAAATATGTGAGAACTGCAAGAGGTCACTTTTTTATTGAGATACGTAATTTACCGGAGAGACAAACTGCTTACATGGATATGATTAACATCACACAGTGTTTTAAGCAATACAGCAGCACTTGAGCCCACACAATAACAACAGGTGGTGGCTACAAGATTACTACAGTAGTACTACATTTAATTGTATGCAGTTATCTAATCCTTCATCTTTACATTTGTTTACATTTCAACTGCAGATTGTACTATATACAGTCTGTGTGTGTAAATTTGATAAATCTTAACTTTTTATAATAAATTTGTATATGTTTTATGCACTTATGACATACATTTTTCTTAATTTTTCAGTAGTTGTAGGCTGTGAGGGTCTTCCATTTTTTCAAATTGTTGCAAATCTCCAAAAAAATCTTCCAATATATTTACTGAAAAACTTAGTATATAAGTGGACCTGTGCAGTTATTCAAAGGTCAACCCATGTTATTCAAGGGTCAGCTGTATTGGAAAATGTTTTTGGAGTTCCAAATTTAATTGTTTCTAGGGCTTCTGGGTGGCTCAGTGGATTAAAGCCTCTGCCTTCAGCTCATGTCATGATCTCAGGGTCCTGGGATCGAGTCCCGCATCAGGCTCTCTGCTCAGCGGGGAGCCTGCTTCCTTCTCTCTCTCTACCTGGCTCTCTGCCTACCTGTGATCTGATCTCTCTCTCTCTCTCTCTGTCAAATAAATAAATAAAATCTTTAAAAAAAACAAAAACAAAAACAAAATTGTTGTTTCTAGGCTTCCTGGAAACCATTCTAGTAAAAAATTAAGGTGACCTTTGTTTTGTTCATAGACTTCCACAGTGGCAGAGTATCTCATTTACATGATTTTTCTACTTGTTTTTCCTTGAGCATGTGATGCTAAATAGGCAGTTTTGTCCCTATTACACATACCTTACAGACAATATTTTTTTAAAGATTTTATTTATTTGAGAGAAGAGAGAAAGACAGAACCTGTGTGCAAGAGTTGGGGGGGAGGCGGGAGGAAGAGGGGTGTGGAAGGAGGAGAGGGGTGGGAGGGGGTCGTGGGCAGAGGCAGAGGGACAAGCAGACTTCCTGCTGAGCAGGGAGCCTGATGCGGCCCTTGATATCAGTACTCCAAGATCATAACCTGAGCCAAAGGCAGACACTTAACCAACTGAGCCACCCAGGTGCCCCTCAATATTTTTTATAAGCATTTATTCTATAATTTGCATACAGAAATAAAGAATCCCTTCCAGAGAAATCCAGCTTTTCCCAATGCTCATTTTTTTTATTTCAAACACATCAAAATAGCATTGGTGGCCTAAAAAATTTTAAAAGCCTTTTTAGATTGGATCTAAGATAAAGACTATTAGACCTTCATTTCTCCACATTGAAAAGAGCTTAATTTACTACTTAAAAGCAAAAAACTAATTAAGTAATATTCTCATTAAATAAAATTTTCAAATGAAATTTCAAGTGGTAAGAGGCAACTGTGTATAATGCCTGATAAAATCATATATACCTGATAAAATTAGTTTTAATCTAGCCTTTAAAACTACAGTTGTATTTACTTTTTGTCACTTATTCAGCTATTTCGTTATTTATTGAGTATCATCATTTATTGAACACCAGGCACTGGAATTATAGAAATGAACAAAAATGACTAAGATCCTGTCCAAACAGAGTTTATATTTTAGTGGGGAGATCATCAGTAAACAAATAGACATATGCTTTAATGCTAGGTGGAAATATGTAGGAGCATGCAGTGTGATGGGGGTACTGTTTTAGATAGGGTGGTCGGGGAAGGTGTCTCAAGAAGGTGACATTTGAGTTTTGTAGGAAGTCAACAAGTAAGCTATCCCAATATCTGAAGGAAGAGCACTGGAGAAAAGGAACAACAGGTACTAAAGTCTTGGGGCAGTAACCTGCCTGATATGTGCAAAAAAAAGCTAAAAGGGGTACTGCTGGCTTGATAAACAAGAGGGAAAGTAGTAGGAGATAAGAGATGATGCTAGGTGTTGGGTTGTAAGGTGGGGGTGGGGGTGTTCTACCAGTGTTACCGCTCCTGTAAGAACTTTGGATTTTATTTGAAGTGTGATGGAAAGCCTTGGAAAGTTCTGCTTAGGGAAGTGACATTTATTTGATTTATGTTTTTAAAGAATCATTCTGACTGTTTTAGGAAGAATGGATGATAAAGGAACAAGAGCAGAGACTATCTAGGAGGCTACTTGTAATAATCCAGGCAAGAGATGATTTGGGGCAAGCAGGAGGATAGATGTGGAACTGTTGAGAATAGTTCCAGTTCTATATTCATTTTGAAGATAGAGCCAACAGGATTTAATGTAGGTCTTGAGTGAAATAGTAGTCAAGGTAGACTCCAGAGATTTTGGCAAGAGTAACTGAGCTTTTACTCAGCTGGGGAATACTAGGAGATGAACAGATTTGGAAGCATGGGGAGTTCAAAAGATTGACTTTAGATATATTAAATTTGAGATTTGTAATATTAGATGTCCAGGTGAAGATGACAAACGAATGACTGGGTTAATGAGACTGAAGTTATAAATTCAGGTACCAGCATATAGATGGTTGCTAAAGCCATAATGCTGGATTAAGTCCAGGAAATTAGTGGAGGTAGAAAAAAAGCAGCCCCAAAATTAAGCCTAATTTAGTATGGCTAAATTACTTTTAGCATTCAAGAAGTTGTGGATCGAATAAAGCTGAGACTTAAACAGTGAGATAGAAAAAATAAGGAAAATGTAATATAACACATGTTTCAGAAAAGAGAGATTAAATGTTGCTAAATAAAGTGAGGATTAACAATTGATATATTTGGTATTATGCAAGTTGTTGATGACATTTATGAGAAAGGCTTTATGGTAATAGGATAGAGCCTGGTTGGAGTGTGATCAGCAGAGAATAGGAGGAAAAGAAAAGGAAACACCAAAAACAGGCAACTCTTTTGATGTAAAGAAATGAAGGAGATAGAATGTCAAGGGCAAGTTTTGTTTTGTTTCATTTTTTAGAGTAAGAGATAAAACAGCATTTGATTGGTGGGAATGATCTGGTAGACAGGGAAACTGATAATTCAAGACAGAGAGTAGAAGGTACAAAGTGCTTGAGGTAGGCTAAAAGAGAATCCAGCAGAGAAGTAGAACTGGCCTTGGATAAAAGAAGAGACAGTTCATCTAATATAGTGGGAAAGAAAGTACAATATATGGAATATACAATATACAGAAACCCATGGAGTAGAAGATTTGGTGAGAAGGGAGCAATTTCTTTACTGAATTCCTTTATTTTCTTAGTGAAGGTTTTCTTAGTAAGGTTAGGAGCTGTGGCAGGGTAAGATGCTAGAGGACTAAGAACAAGAAAGGTATGTAAAAGTTATCTTGGAAAATGAGGAAATATAAAAGGACTAGGGAAGTCTAGTAGGATTGCCAGGCAGATAGTTTTGTTGGGTGAAATGGCCCTGCAAATACATCTGGCATCTTTGTCCTCCATTACATACCAGTTACATACTCCCCATCATAGTGACAACCAAAAAGAACTATCACAAACTTTCAGAATGTTCCCCAGGAGGGGAGTACTGCTTTCTTTGAGAACTTCTGCTCTATTCCAATGGTCCCAGAGTCCTAGATGTGCAACAGTCTATTTCTGGTAAATAGAACTTATTTTATGTAGGATAAACTTGATTAGTACAGTGACAGATTATAATCATGGTAATACAGCACAAGCACATTTACCATATGCCAGGCACTATTTTTAATGCTTTACATAGAGGCACCTGGGTGGCTCAGTTGGGTGTCTGATTTCAGCTCAGGTCCTGATCTCAGAGTCCTGGGATCCAGCCCTGCGTTAGACTCCCCATTCAGCAGGGAGTCTGCTTTTCCCTCTCCCTCTGTCCCTTTCCCCACTCATATGCTTGCTCTCACTCTCTCAAATAAATGAATGAAATCTTTAAAAAAATAAATGCTCTACATAAATTGACTCATTTAATCTTTATTGATTGGTACTCTTATTACCCTAATAGTACCAAATGGTTCTTCTATTGTAGTGGGCATTATTACCTATTCTGTTGTAATGGAAACCCAGAGCCAAATTAAAATATGCAAAATACTGTCTCCAGTTTTCTAGAAAATCCAGCCAAAGTTAAATTCTGTTCACATATAGTTTTGTTTATTGCTAGTCATACTCTACTGAGTTTTAAATGCATAAACCATAATCAATACTCAACATTAATCTTACCTGGGCCTCATGATCCTCAACTGCATTACCTGTGTTGGTTTAGTTTCATCTTCAATAGAAGGGACTGGTTCTTTGGTTTGCTCAGAACTCCTTTCAGTACACCTTTGGGACCTGTGCTGGGACTGAGGCTTGACAGATGCTCATCTATGGGTTTTATTCAATTTTCGGATGGTCATTACTTGCGTATTAAACCTTAACCTTAAGGGAAAGGTGATTGAAGACATCTTAATACTTTCTCTGTAGGGGCTTCTTCCCCACCAATCCTACTATTTTTTGGAAGGGGGTGTTTTTTCTTTAATGGAAGATGAGAAAATTCAGAGCAAGACTGCTACCATTGAAAGAAATTTTGATTTGCTATAATTTTACTGTCTAACTTCATGGTCATTTATATGTACATTGCATTAATAAATGTAATTTTATAAATTGTAAAAAATGACATTTTTAATTGGGTTATAGAACCTTGATCTATAGGCCATTTGTGGTCCTTAGCTCATTTCACCCACATGAAAGTATGATATTACATTGGTCTCTGATTTAAAAGCAGAAATTTTAAACTTTTTTAAGCCAAGGAAAGTATTATCTAAATATGTTATGAGGAAACCACCCAAATGGTTTCCTCCCAAATATGTCAATCAGATACAAAGATAATTTATCTGATTAAAGGTGGATTGTGTCTGACCTTTATCCAGTTACTTACTTGTTCACCTCTTTACATGTCTGCTTATGCAGAGACTCCAGAACAGCCCTGAATTAACCTTTAAGGAAAATAAGCTTGAGTTTAGGCCACTGAGGGAAGGGGAGTGCCACAGTTTTTGCCCTAGCTATCATGCCCGTAACCCTTTCACTGTCACTGCTCTCTTTCTCTCCCTCTTAAAAAAGAAAAATCTCCCAGGCCTTTTTCCTGTATTTCTCTACTTCTCTATGTTGTGCTGTTTCTTTGTGCACACATTTCTCTCTTGTCATTTCCCTTTCCTGCTCTTACTTTTCTTTTTCACTGACTATTTTCAGGTAGCCCTTCATCTATCTTCCTTACTGTGCCCTCAAACCATAGTATGAAATAACTGTCTAAATATCTTATTTATGTCTTCTGTTGTTGTTTTATCAATTTAGTTTGACTTTGCACTCCCTCCCAATTATCCCCCAACCGGAATTACTTGCTTTTTATATTCCATGTGGTCCATTATTGACTTTTTCTGATTCATATTTCTTATTTCCCACTCTTGCTTTAAGTTATGCTCCTGATTATTATAGTGGACATTAATGCTAAATTAAGAATATTTCAAAAGCTAATCTTTTTTATTATTTTTTATTATTATTCCAGGGAGAAGATTTGTAATTAAATGAAGATGTTGATGTAGTGAAAAATGAGATTTTTGGTACTGTGTTTATTACATGTAGCTCATACTTCATAGAAGCTGTAATTTTATTGCTTTTGAATAAACTTTTATTTCAGTATATTTAAAGAAAGTTCTTCTAAACGTTATTCTTTGTGAAAGTTAATTCATTACTCATTTTTTATTTAAACTTGCTGCTTTGTTTTTTATATAAAAATCACTGTTAAAATGCATAAGTACATTGACTATATTTTCAATTAGAATAATATTATTTGCTTATTCTAGTAATACGTTACTTTTAAAATGAGTAATAAGAATTTAAAAGTCACTCTGCCACAGGTTCATAATTGTACTAATAATGGCTGGCTTTTGTTGAGTGTTTACCATTTATCCGTTACTATTCTAAGCACTTTATAGTAACTCGTTAAATTAACATAACTTATTTTATGTTAATTTAATGGAGCACAAGCAGGGGGAGCGACACGCAGAGGGAGAGCGAGAAGCGGGCTTCCCACTGAGCAGGGACACCTATGCGGGGCTCGATTTCCAGGACACTGAGGTCATGACCTGAGTCCAAGACAGATGCTTAACCAACTGAGCCATGCAGGCGCTCCTCACGTAATCTATTTTGTGAGGTATATACTATTATCATTCCTGTTTTACAGGTGGAATTATTTAACATGATGACACAAGTATGTGTTCCAAAGAAACTGATTTGTTCTAAGTATCAGGAGATGGACTTTGGGTTAGTGGCCCCATTTATACATGGCTAGCTTTATGGTAGAATAAAAATAATGCAGCAAAATTAACTTGACATATTTAAACCTTCAAATTTAAAAATCTCTTGAGTTCAAATTTGTTTTCTTTAGACCATATATTTAAAGTGTATATAAATGTGTCCTTAGGAGTGAATTTTTTCTAATATGTAAGCAGTGAAGCCATTAATGTTGACAGTACCATTTGAATAACACTAATTCAGAATTTGTAATTACTTGGCAGGAGTAGAATAAAGTTTATCTTTTTACTGCTACTCACTAGTGACTTGACCCTAAGAGTTAAATTACTGATTTAGTCTTCTTGGCCAGCACCCTTTTTTCCCTTTCCCCTGACCTTCTATCAACGTGCCTTATGAGCTCTTGTTCACAGACGAGTGAACATTACTAAGTCACATTGTACTTCTGACACCTTCATTAATTTAGTTTCCAGTCTGAGCTGGACTCTTAATTTTGACAAACCTTAACCTCTTCCTTTTAGCTTCCTTTCTCTTACTCTTGACAGGCATGTTAATATTTGTTATTCTTTTCAACTATAACCTTTACTCCATCTCCCATACTTTCAAAAGATAACTTAGCCACATACTTCAATGGAGATCTTCTGATCCAATCTCCACCAATTTCCTTCATCTTTCTAGACCTGCCTATGCCAGCATGCATTTCTTATTTTCTTCTCTCCTATCTCAGAAAGGCCTATTTTTCTAAAAGGCCAGTCCTTGTACTTGTGTACTAACTTTCATTCTTTCCCTTTGATTCTCGATTTTACTCTATTAAATAACCCATATCTTGTCCTTTATCTTTAATCCTATCCCTTTGATTTCTCCCATTCACATAAATATGTTCAAATCCCTTCCCTGGCCTAAACAACAAAAACTAAAATCCCACCTTTATAATACCTACTCCTCAAAAAAAAAAAAAAATACTCAGTATCCTTATAGTGCATACCTATTTTGCTTGAACTTTCCCACATCCCATTCATTGCACTTCATATATATTTGCAATAGGAATAGCCATGTTATACTCCAATCCATTCACCTCTGTCATCGCTGACTACTGCTGATTCATTCAGGGTTAGACACTTAGTTTAAGGGCCACAGTCTTTTCTTAAGAATTTTAAAACTCAAACTACAAACAAACTCCATCTTTTTGCATGCTTGGACTGTAAAATGTCAAACTCCAGAGCTCTTGATTGCTGTCTTTCCTACCATGTGGGTCAAAGCAGCAATGCAACTAGTCTGGAGAAAGACAGAAAGGGAAACAAACCTACAGAGAAGAACAAGAAAAAGAATAACAAGATCCTGGTTCCACATGCTTTTGAGACTCAGCCACATTACTGACCTTCCCTTCTGAGACACCACAATATTCTTACAATAAGCCCTTTTACAAAGCTCGTTCAAATTGGATTTCTGTCACTTGCAAGCAAAAAAGCACTAACCTATGTACTTTGTCTTTTTTTTGCCACCAAATTTCTTAGAAAAACCATTCTATATTCCCTGTTTTACTCTACTTGCAATCCAATTCTTAACCTAATACAATCTGACTTTTACCACTCCGTTGCCACACCCAGTGTTCTATTTTCATTCTTTGATGTTTTGGTAGCATTTGACATTGTTTACTAGTTCTCCTTTATTATCTCTTGATTTGACTCTAAATCACTGCTAGTACTTCCTGATTCTCCTTTTAAAAACAAATAGCTAACCTTTACCTAATGCTGTGTGCCAGGCAGGTTTGTAAACTCTTTACAAGTATTATATTTTAATGAGGAACAAATAAGAGGAATAGCTATAAGAAAATGCCTTTCAAGGAAGTCATGCAACACAGCACAATAGTACCATATGATACAGATGTAAAATAGTTTATTGAGGAAAAGTTCAGAGACAGTAGCAGGAGAAAACACACAATCCCACAAACTCTTATCCTATAGCTTTGGCATAGTCTGTATGCACTGTGTCCAAAGTTCCAGTGGAAAGAAACCCTGCCTCCATAATATTCTACATACTTGTTATTGAGGTGGGGTGGAAATATCTGTGTAGCTATGTCCTAATGGAAACTTCCTTGTAAATGAAGTGCCCATGTTAGAGAAGGGGAACCTTTCTGTTGAGCTAACTCAAATTTGTTGATCCAGCTGTCCTCTTTATTACTAAAATTTGAGAGGACAGGAGATTGGGGGCTGAATGAGCCTCCAGAGCTATTGTGATTGTTTCTCATTAGTCAAGTGCTACTATTGTTCACTGTGCTTCACAGAAGAGAAAACAGACACAGAAATGTTAAGTTATTTTTCTCATGGTCATGTAGCTTTATAACAGCTGGGATTTGAACTGACTTCAGAGTCCATGCTCTTAACCACTAAAGCCACATTGCCTCTTTATATTGCCTTTTACTTCTTTGAACATCCATTCTTAGTATCCTTATCTGCCTACTCTAAAATATTGGGCTTCCCTAGGTTTCTATCTTAGGTTTCTTACCTCTTCTAAAAAGATATGTGTTCTTCGGGCGCCTGGGTGGCTCAGTGGGTTAAAGCCTCTGCCTTCAGCTCAGGTCATGATCTCAGGGTCCTGGGATCGAGCCCCGCATCAGGCTCCCTGCTCAGCGGGGAGCCTGCTTCCTCCTCTCTCTCTGCCTGCCTCTCTGCCTACTTGTGATCTCTCTCTCTCTCTGTCAAATAAATAAATAAAATAAAATAAAAAAGATATGTGTTCTTCTTACAGCATCTCATCCAGTCCTGTTACTTCAATAATAATCTTTTTTTTAAGATTTTTTTTTTAGAGTTTTTATTTATTTATTTGACACACAGATCATAAGTAGGCAGAGAGGCAGGCAGAGAGATGCGGGCCTCAATCCAGGACCCTGAGATCATGACCTGAGCCAAAGGCAGAGGCTTTAACCCACTGAGCCACCTAGGTGCCTCAATAATAATCTTTATGGTAATAACTTTCAGATCTATATCTCCATATTTTCCTTGCAACAGATCTGTATTTTCAGTTGCCTACCCAGATATTCCCTGGATGTCCTATAGATTTCTAAGAAAACTTAAAATTTATCCAAAACTGAACTCATGGTATTTTCTCAAAATTTACCTGTCCTGCTTTCCAGTTTTCCTTTTGTTTAGATGTTTGCTTATTTTCCATCATCATTCACCCAGTTCTTGCTATCAAACACCATAATCTGGTGGCTATCAGATCACTGTTTTCTCTTTTTGCAAAACAGAGATTACACTATTCGGTTTAAGCCATCTAGGCCTGTAAGCTCTTGTTATAATGTATTTCATCTATGAAATCTTTCATTCCAGTATCCCCAGTCTTTGACAATAATCTCTTACCCTTTCATCTCTCTCATTCTCTAATCGCTGCTGATATTTTTCCATATTATTAAGAACGTATTTCCAGGGCACCTGGGTGACTCAGTTGGACATCCAACTCTTGATTTCAGCTCAGGTCATGATCTTAGGGTCATGGGACTGAGCCCTAAGGCAGGGCTCCAGGCTCAGCAGGAAGGCCGCTTGAGATTCTCTCTCTCCCTCTGCCCCTCTCCCCACTTGTGCCCTCTCTTTCTCTCTCAAATAGGTAAATCTTTAAAAAAGAACATATTAGGGCGCCTGGGTGGCTCAGTGGGTTAAAGCCTCTGCTTTTGGCTCAGGTCATGATCTCAGTGTCCTGGGATCGAGGCCCACATCGGGCTCTCTGCTCAGCAGGGAGCCTGCTTCCTCCTCTCCTTGTCTCTCTACCTGGCTCTCTGCCTACTTGTGATCTCTATCTCTGTGTCAAATAAATAAATAAAATCTTAAAAAAAAAAAAAAGAACATATTAGTGTTTAACACTTTTTTCTATAATGTGGAATCCCATCATAGAGGTAATTTACTAATGTGGTTAAGAATATGGACTTTGAATAGGAACCTTATACATAAGTCATAATAGAATTATTGGTATTGGTCTTGCCCTCAGGTCCTACACAATTATAAAACTGAACAATACGTGCAAGGCATTGAACAGGTAGCACAAGACTATAATCCTTAAAAGAAGGGAAACATTTACCCAGGCCTCAGAATGGTCACTAACTTCCCCAGTTACAACTCTGGTACAGGGAAAGAAAGCCTGAGTGGAGTGGTATTCATGCTGATCTGAGGCAGATATCTGAGTTTGGAGTTGCTATGATGGCTAGAATTTGTGAAGCAAAATACCAGAGATGAGGAAGCTTTATACGGAGGGTAGGCACAGAAGATTGAGAGTTTCCCTCAAGTCCCTGCAAAGGGCAGGCTTTATATGTACAGGATGAAAATCTGCAAGACTAATGGAGAGTGGCTGCTATGAGGCCTAGTGGAAAGGAGATACCAGAAATTGCACACTTCTAGGTAATGTTGAAGTTTCAGCTTGTCCACAGAGAAGATACTTGCTGAACAACTCGGGCACATAAGGTCGCACACTGAGTATAAGGATAAAGCCCTAGAATAAAGGCATACCACAGGACTAAATTAACTATGCCCATAATCTTTGGGTCAAAGAATGTATAAAAAGGGAATTTAGATATTATCTTTAATTGATTGGTAATAAAGACACAAAAGTAAAAATTTGTGAGATACAGCTAAAGCAGTAGGGGGAAATTTATGACCTTACTTTGTAATTAATTTATAAATAATCTATAAAGAAAAAAGGTTTAAAACCAGTGGTCTAAATTTCCACCTTAAGAATCTAGAAGGGAAAAAAACAAACCTAAAGTACATAGGAAAAAGGGGGAAAAATGAACAAAAATCAGTGATACAGAAAATAGAGAAAATTAATACAGTTAAAAGTTGATTCATTGGGACGCCTGGGTGGCTCAGTTGGTTAAGCAGCTGCCTTTGGATCAGGTCATAATCCCAGGGTCCTGGGATTGAGTCCCACTTTGGGCTTCTTGCTCGGAGGGGAGCCTGCCTCTCTCTCTGCCTCTGCCTGCTTGTGCGCTCTCTCTCTCTCTCTCTCTCTGACAAATAAATAAAATCTTTTTTAAAAAAGTTGATTCATTGAAAATATTAATCAAATTATTTGATCTAGGAAGGATGATCAAGACAGAGAATACAAATAACCAATATTTAGAATGAAAGAGGGGCTGGCTATGACAAGAGATCCTATAGACATTTTTAAATATGATCAGGGAATATTAAGAACACCTGAAACTGTGAAAATGGAGGAGGGGAAAATTCCCAGATTACTTTATGAGAGCACCATAACAATGATATACCAAAATTTAACAAGTATAGCACATAAAAAGAAAATATCCCTTGTGAACACACACTGTAGGTCAGAAAACTATACCCTCAAGCCAAATGTGGCTCTCCTGTCCCTGTTTTTGGAAATAAAGTTTGAAGAGCACCTGGGTTGCTCAGTCAATTAAGCCATAGACTTGATTTCAGTTCAGGTCATGATCTCAGGGTCATGAGATCAAGCCCCTGCACTTGGTGTGGAGTCTGCTTGAGATTCTCTCTCCTTTTCCTTTTGCTCCTCACCCCAATTGTGTTCTCTTTCTCTCAAATAAAATAAATGAAGTCTTTAAAAAATATAAAGTTTGATTTTCTATTGTCTATGATTGCTTTTGCATTATAGCAGCAGAATTAAATAGTTGTGACGAAGACTATATGGCCACAAAGTCTAAAATATTTACTATTTAGACTTTAGAGAAAGTTTGTCAACCTCTGACACAGATACAATTCTCAATGAAATATTAGCAAGCAAAATCCAGAGATATAAAAAGAAGGTTACATAATTATCAAATGACTCTTATGCCAGTAAGTCTGGGTTGGCTTAATATTAAAAAAAACAAAACGTAATTCACAGAAAAAGAGAAATAAAGGGGGGAACCACAATTGTATCAAAAGATGCAGAAAAAGCTTTTAACAAAATGCAAAACCCACATGATAAAGACTCAACAAATTAAGGGATATAAGAAATATCCTCATCCTGATAAAGGAAATCTAAGGAGAAAAAAAAAGGAGCCTCACTCTCTACCTTATGTATCTTAAAATTAATTTTGTCAGGGTGGATGAAAGACCTAAATGCAAAAGCTAAAACTATAAAGATTCTAGAAGAAACAAGAGAGTAATTTTATGACCATGGAGTAGGTAGAGATTCCTTAGGACCCAAAATGGCACTAAGTATAAAAGAAAAAGTTAATAAACTGGACTTGATCAAAATTTGAAATTTATCTCAAAGTTGCCATTAAGAAAATTAAAAGAGTACATTACAGAGTGACAGTTATTCATAAAGAACCTACTATAAATAAAAAGTAGAGTTCCAGAGTTAAGATAGTGGCATATCTTAGCTAGGAGGGCCCTAGCCTGCCTTGGCCCTCAGATACAGCTACATAAGTATCAAATTATTCTCAACACTCAGGAAGTCAACCTGAGGACTAACAGAACAAACTGCATAACTAGAGGGGGAGAAGAGGCCACTTGAAGCAAGGTAGGAAGTGTTTGGGGGAGAAACCAGCTCTGGGTGCTGCAGAGGGGAGGGAGCCCTGGTCACGGAGAAAGGCAACAGGGGGAGCGCACAGGGGAATGCTCAAGGAGAACACTTACCCAAAGCCGTTGGCTGGGAAAATAAGAGGGGCTGAATTTTGGGAATTTTGCCACCAGCGAGGCTCAGGACTGGAGTTTGAGAGGTCCCCGGGCTTGGCTGGGCTAGAGACTGGAGGACATGGCCCCCCTCCTGGAGGGGAGGCTGGCAAACAACCCCAGGGCAGACTGCACAATCTGAGGGCCACCTAAGGAGCACGGGGAGAAACTGTATGTTTTGGAGAACATCTGTGAGAGGTGGCATTGCCCCTCCGGGGACCAAAAAAACAGCGGGCACCATTTCCCTTCCCTGCCCCTTACCATAGGTCCAGACACACCTGCCGAGGGCAGCTAACGGGATGCTGGCTGTTTAGCCTGCTTGCCCCAAACTCCATGCCCCTGGACTCTGATGAGACAGCCCTTCTGGGTTAAACCTGCTGCAGTGCCAGCGTGAGGAAACCCTTTCCCAGAGGACGGAAGGTCCCCGAAGTTTGGGATTTTAAAAAGTCAGCAAGCCTGGGCGAGGCAGAGCCCAGAGTGCGCGGTGCTGCACCAGACAGGCAAGGGACCCAGAGACAGACAGCATGACATCAGTGATCTGAAAAATGACCATGAACACACGAGGGGAAATTATTCACTCCTCAGAAAGTGCTTCCCTGAGAGCAACAAGCATGGACTCTCCTCTGCAGAGCAGCCTGGCGCCATCTCCCTCCCCTGCCCCTCAGCAGAACCAACTTAGGGAAGCAGCAGAGCACCAACTCTGGCTGCCTAACCTGCTCACACCATGTCCCCCGCCCCCTGCACTCCTGCACTCCTGCACTCTGCTGGTGCTGCTTTTCATGCGTGAGGACCAACACGGTAGGCCCCTCCCCAAGAAGACCAGCACAAAACCCTGCACACATCATGGTCTACCAACCACAGAGTTCTCCAAAACTTCAGCTCTAGTGGAAACAGTATCAGGTCTCTTAACGAGGAAACCAGAGCACACCTAGTTACAACTTGCCACAGTCTGGTCAAGATCCAAACACTCCCCACTGCAGGCTGGAAGAAACTCTAGAGACCACTGACCTGAGGCATCGAGCAGCTAAAACACAGCAGCAGAGTGCACACAGCACACCCCAAAGATACTCCCTAGAGTGCCAGGCCCTGGACAGTATATGACCTCTTCTTCATAAAGCCATTACTCTCAGGAGCAGGAAACCAAACAGGCTTTCCTAACACAGAGAAGACAGAAACCCACACAAAATGTCAAGACAGAAGAATTCATCCCAAAAGAAAGAAAAGGAAAGGTCACAGCCAGGGATCTAATCAAAACAGATACAAGTAATATTTAAAACAATGACCACAAGGATACTAGATGGGCTGCAGAAAAGCATGGAAGACCCTTATTACAGAGACTAAAAAAGATAAATAACCAGACCAAAATGAAAAATGCAGTAACTAAGATTCAAAACCAGCTGGACGTAATGACTACAAGGACATAATGACCCTTGTCTGAGGAAAGCATCAGCATCCTAGAGACCACCTGGAAAGCTAGAACTTTGGGGGAATGCACTAACATGCCTCTAATCTTCCAGCCTGCTCCGACCTCCAGGTCCTGGGCCTGAGCCCCGGCCTCCAGCCCAGCCGTCCCTGCTGCACACCGGCTGCCCCCATAGCCCACGTCCTTCTATCCTGCCCATTTCTCCTGCCTGATGGGGTTTTGTGCAATTTGGAGTTTTTCCATAAACTGACCCTTGTGTTAGTAGAACCTTTAGGAGATTTTTGTTAGAAACCAAGGACCGTCCTTTACCTATGAACAGGTTTTTCCCTTGATTCCAACTGAATGTTTTACATAACTTTCTAGTTTACTCAAATTTGTGGATGGCTTCTCCCCCTTTCCTTTTCTACATTCTTAGTCCTATGTTAATTAACTTCACATTCTCAGAAATGGTGAAATGTACATCAGTCCAATAAAATACAAAATAACAACAACAAAAGATGTAATGACTACAAGGATGGGAGAAAGACAGGAATGTGTTTCAGGAATGTACTTAGAAGATAGAATTATGGAAAATAGGGCGCCTGGGTGGCTCAGTGGGTTAAAGCCTCTGCCTTCGGCTCAGGTCATGATCTCAGGGTCCTGGGATTGAGGCCCGCATCGGGCTCTCTGCTCAGCAGGGAGCCTGCTTCCTTCTCTCTCTCTGCCTGCCTTTCAGCCTACTTGTGATCTGATCTCTCTGTGTCAAATAAATAAATAAAACCTTTAAAAAAAAAGAATTATGGAAAATAATGAAGCTAAAAAAAAGAACAAACAATTTATTTAGATCACAAAAGTAGACCTAGGGAACTCAGTAACATTAGTAGTTTCCTAGGGAAACACAGTAACATTAGTATCATAGGAGTCCCAGAAGAAGAGCAAGAAAAGGGAGCAGAAAGGTTTATTTGAGGAAATTATAGCTGAAAAACTTCCATAATTTGGAGAAGGAAACAGACATCCAAATCCAGAAAGCACAGAAAACTCCCATCAAAATCAACAATAGCAGGCCAACACCAAGATATATTGCAGCTAAATTTGCAAATAAAGAAAAAATCCTAAAAACAGCAATAAGAAGTCCCTAACTTACAAAGGAAGACCAATATGGTTAGCATCAGATCTCTCCATGGAAACTTCTGGCAAGCCAGGGCAGGGGCATGATATATTTAATGTACTGAATGGAAAAAATCTGCAGCCAAGATTACCCTATTTAGCAAGACTATCATTCAGAATAGAAGGAGAGACAAAAAGTTTCCCAAACAAAAATTAAAGGAGTTCATGACCACTAAACCAGGCCTGCAAGAAATATTAAAAGGGAATCTTTGAATGGAATGGGAAGACCAAAACTTACAAAGACAAGAAAGGAACAGGGAAAATCTCCAGAAACAATGACAGAACAAGTAATAAACTGGCACTAACTACATATCTATCAATAATTACTCCAACTGTAAATGGACTAAATACTCCAATCAAAAGACACAGGGTGTCAGAATGAATAAAAAAACAAGACCCATCTAGATGCTGCCTACAAGAGACTCATTTGAGACCCAAAGGCATTTGCAGATTGTAAGTGAAGGGAGGGAGAAACATTTACCATGTAAATGGACATCAAAAGAAAGCCAGGGTAGCCATACTTATATCAAACTTGATTTTAAACCAAAGAACATAACAAGAGATGAAGAAGAGCACTATATCACAACAATAGGGACTATTCAACAAGAAGATCTAATAGGGGGAGGAGTTAAGATGGTGGAGGAGTAGGGGACACCTCCATTTTCATCCCTCACCAGTGCTGAAAGCTCTTAGGAAACAAAATAGTGCCACATAATGCAATTCAGAGCCGCTACACTGAGCTCAGCCCCCTGGCAAGGGAGGCGCATTTCCACAAGTGCAAAGGCACCTAAGAATCAGTGCACCAGGCCCCACCCCTAGAAGACCAGCAAGAACAGCTTGCTCAGACCAAGTTTCTGATAATAGAGGGCGGCAAAGCTTCAGTTCTTGGGGAAAACAGTATACAGCATTTGTGGGGGGTTTTTAAATTTTTATTTTTATATATACATTATACATATTTTTTATTTTTGGTTCCCTTTCCTTGTATTTTATTGTAATTTTGTGTATATATATAAGTTTTTCTTTCTTTCCTATTTTGGGATCTAGTTTCTTTTAACAAACAGACCAAAATATTCACAGGATCTAGTTTACTGTTTTGTTCTGTTTTACTTGTTTGAATTGTTCTTATTCTGTTTTGTTTCTGTTTTCTTCTGGTTTGTTTTATTTGTATTTTTCCAGTTTTGTTATTATTTTTGTCCTTTTTCTCTCCTTGTTCTTTTCCAGAGATAATAACAAGACAGAGAAACTCACCCCAAAAGAAAGAACAGGAGGAAATAGTCACTCCCAGGGATTTAATCAATATGGATATAAGATATTGGAAGTAGAATTCAAAACAACAAGTATAAAGATACTAGCTGGGCTTTAAAAAAAAAAACAGAAGACACTAGAGAACCCTTTACTTTAGAAATAAAAGAACTAAAATCTAATCAGACTGAAATTAAAAATGCTATTACTGAGATGCAGTAAAAAAATGGAGGCTCTACCAGCTAAAATAAATGAGGCAGAAGAGTCAGTGATATAGAAGACAAAATGATGGAAAATAGGGAAGCTGAGAAAAAGAGAGAAAAACTACTACTGGATGATGCAGGGAGACTTCTAGAAATCAGCAATACAATAAAGCAAAATAATATCTGAATAATAGGGGTTCCAGAGGATGACCAGAGGATGAAGAGAGAGAAAGGGGCAGAAGGTTTAGTTGAATAAATTATAGCTGAGAACTTTCCTAATCTGGGGATGGAAATAGGCGTTCAAGTGCAAGAGAACCCCCTGCCTCAAAATCAATAAAAATAAGTCAATATCTTGACATATAATAGTAAAGCTTGCAAATTTCAGAAATGAAGAGAAAATCCTGAAACCAGCTTGGGACAAGAGGCCCTTGACCTATATGGGGAGACACATAAGGCTGGCAGCAGACCTGTCCACAGACACCTGGCAGGCCAGAAAGGATTGGCATGATATATTCAACATGCTAAATGGGGAAAATATGCAGCCAAGAATACTTTCTCTATTGAGGCTGTCATTCAGAATAGAAGGAGAGATAAAAACTTCCCAGGACAAACAAAAACCAAAGGAATTTGTGAACACTAAACCAGCCCTGCAAGAAATATTAAAGGGGATCCCTTGAGAGAAAAGAGAGCCCAAAAGTAACACCAGACAGGAACAAAGACAATCTGCAGAAACAGCGACTTTACAGGTAATACAATGGCACTAAATTCTTATCTTTCAATAGTTACTCTGAATGTAACTGGCCTAATGCTCCAACCAAAAGACACAGGGTATCAGGTTGGATAAAAAAATAAGACCCATTGATATGCTGTCTGCAAGAGATTCATTTTATTTTTATCATTTTATTTACTTACTTGCTCTAATAAAAATATGGAAAGCTTCATGAATTTGCCTATCATCCTTGCACATGTGCCATGCTAATTTTCTCTGTATTGTTCCAATTTTAGTACATGCGCTGCCTAAGCAAGCACAAGAGATTCATTTTAGACCCAAAGACACCTCCAGATAGAAAGTGAGGGGGTGGAGAACAATTTAACATGCTAATGGACATCAAATGAAAACTAGAGTAGCAATAGTTATATCAGACAAAGTAGATTTTAAACCAAAGACTGTAATAAGAGATGAGGAAGGACCATATATTACAATAAAAGTGTCTATTCAACAAGAAGATCTAACAATTGTAAATATTTATGCCCCTAATTTGGAAGCACCTAAATATATAAAACATTTAACAAGAAACATAACGGAACTCATTGATAATACTACAATAATAGTAGGGGACTTTAATACACCACTCAAAGCAATGGACAGGTCATCTAAGCAGAAGATCAACAAGGAAACAAGTGCTTTGAATGACATACAGGACCATATGAACTTCACAGATATATTCAGAACATTCCATCCTAAAGCAACAGAATACACATTCTTCTTAGGTGCACGTGGAACATTCTCCAGCACAGATCACATACTGTGTCACAAATCAGGTCTCAACCAGTACCAAAAGACTGAGATTATACCATGCATATTTTCAGGCCACAATGCTTTAAAACTTGAACTCAAATACAAGAGAAAATTTGGAAGGAGCACAAATACATGGAGATTAAAGAACATCCTACTAAAGAATGAATGAGTCAACTAGGAAATTAAAGAAGAATTTTTCAAAATACATGGAAGCAAATGAAAATGAAAACACAACCATTAAGAACTTTTGGGATATAGCAAAGGCAGTCCTAAGAGGGAAGGATATAGGAATACAAACCTTTCAAAAAGAAAAGAAAAGAAAAGCCTCAAATACATAATCTAATATTACACTTAAGGGAGCTAGAAAAAGAATGGCAAACAAAGCCTAAATTCAGCAGGAGAAGAGAAATAAAGATTAGAGCAGATATCAATGATACAGAAATCAAAAGAAGAGATCAATGAAAGTAGGAGCTGGTTCTTTGAAAGAATTAACAAGATTGATAAACCCCTAGCCAGACTTATCAAAAAGAAAAGAGAAAGGACTCAAATAAATAAAATCATGAATAAAAGAGGAGAGACCACAACCAACACCAAAGAATACAAACAATTATAAGAGAATATTATAAAACAATCATATGCCAACAATTTAGGCAATATGGAAGAAATGGATGCATTCCTAGAAACATATAAACTACCAAAACTGAAATAGGAAGAAATAGAAAACCTGAACAGACACATAACTGAGAAAGAAATTGAAGCAGTAACCAAAAATCTTCCAAATACAAGAGTCTAGGGCTGAATGTCCTCCTAGGGGAATTCTACTGAACATTCAAAGATTTAAAACCTATTCTTCTGAAGCTATTTCAAACAACAGAAGTGGAAGGAAAACTTCCAAATTCTTTCTATGAGGCCAGCATTACCTTGATCCCAAAACCAAAGAGAGACCCTACCAGAAAGTAGAATTACGGACCAATATCCCTGATGAACATGTATGCAAAAATTCTAAGATACTAGCCAATAGGATCCAACAGTACATTAAAAGGATTATTCACCACAACCAAGTGGGATTTATTCCTGGGCTGCAAGTGTGGTTCAACATCCTGAAATAATCAATGTGATACACTACATTAATAAAAGAAAGGACAAGAACTATATGATCCCCTCAATAGATGCAGAAAAAGCAAAAATATAGCATAATTTCTTGATAAAAGCTCTGTAGTTTACAGATAGAAGGAACATACTTGAATATCATAAAAGCCATATAAAAAACCCACAACAAATATCATTCTCAATGGGGGGGGCAGACTGAGAGCTTTTCCCCTAAGGTCAGAAATACAACAGGGATGTCCCCTCTTGCCACAGTTTTTCAACATAGTACTAGAAATCATAGCCTCAGCAATCAGACAACGAAATGGGAGAAGATATTTGCAAATGACATATCAGATAAAGGGCTCTATAAAGAGGGGCACCTGGGTGGCTCAGTGGGTTAAACCTCTGCCTTCAGCTCAGGTCATGATCTCAGGGTCCTGGGATCGAGCCCCACATCGGGCTCGCTGCTCGGCAGGGAGCCTGTTTCCTCCACTCTCTCTGCCTGCTTCTCTGCCTACTTGTGATCTCTCTCTCTCTGTCAAATAAATAAAATAAAATCTTAAAAAAAACTTTATTAATAAAAAAATCTATAAAGAACTTATCAAACTCAACACCCAAAGAATAACCCAATCAAGAAATGGGCAGACGATATGAACAGACATTTCAACAAAGAAGACATCCAAATGGCCAACAGACACATGAAAAAGTGTTCGACATCACTCAGCATCAGGGAAATACAAATCAAAACCACAATGAGATGCTACCTCACACTAGTCAGAATGGCTAAAATTAGCAAGTCAGGAAATGACAGATGTTGGCAAGGATGCGGAGAAAGGGGAAGTCTCCTACACTGTTGGTGGGAATGCAAGCTGGTGCAGCCACTCTGGAAAACAGGATGGAGGCTTCTCAAAAAGTTGAAAATAGAGCTACCCTACAACCCAGCAATCGCACTACTGGGTATTTACCCTAAAGATACAATCGTAGTGATCCGAAGGGGCACGTGCACCAGAATGTTTATAGCAGCAATGTCCACAATAGCCAAACTATGGAAAGAACCTAGATGTCCATCAACAGATGAATGGATAAAGAAGATGTGGTATATATATATATACAATGGAATACTATGTAGCCATCAAAAAACAAAATCTTGCCATTTGCAACGATGTGGATGGAACTAGAGGGTATTATGCAAAGAGACATAAGTCAATCAAAGAAAGACAATTATCATATAATCTCTCTGATATGAGGAATCTGAGGGGCAGGGAAGGGGGTTATGGGGGGTAGAGAGGGAGAAAATGAAACAAGATGGGATTGGGAAGGAGACAAACCATAAGAGACTCTTAATCTCACGAAACAAACTGAGGGTTACTGGCGGGGGGGAGTGGGAGGGTAGGGATAGGGTGGCTGGGTTATGGACATTAGGGAGGGTTTGTGCTATGGTGAGTGCTGTGAAATATGTAAGCCTGATGATTCACAGACCTGTACCTCTGGGGCAAATAATACATTATATGTTAATAAAATAAAAGGCAGCTGAATCAGCAAAAAGTCATCAAACTCTCACTCTTTGCAGATGACATGATACTCTATGTAGAAAACCCCAAAGACTTTACCCAAAAATTGCTAGAACTCATACAGGAATTCAGCAAAGTGGCAGGATATAAAATCAAAGCACTATAGAAATGCAATGTATAGTTGCATTTATATACACTAACGATGAGGCAGAAGAAAGAGAAATCAAGGAATTGATCCCATTTACAATTGCACAAAAACCATAAGATACCTAGGAATAAACCTAACCAAAGAGGTAAAGGATCTGTACTCTGAAAACTATAAAATACTTATGAAAGAAATTGAGGAAGACACAAAGAAATGGAAACACATTCCATGTTCATGGATTAAAAAACAAATATTGCTAAAATGTCCATACTACCCAAAGCAATCTATACATTTAATAAAATTCCTATCAAAACAACAGCATTTTTCACAGAACTAGAACAAATGATCCTACAATTTGTATGGAACCACAAAAGGCCTTGAAAAGCCAATGCAACATTGAAAAAGAAAAACAAAGCAGGAGGTATCACTATTTCAGATTTCAAGTTATACTACAAAACTGTAGTAACCAAAACAGTATGGTACTGGCACAAAAATAGACACATAGATCAATGAAACGGAACAGAGAGCACAGAAATAAACTCAGAAAATTATATGGTCAATTATTCTCTGACAAAAGAGGATAGTATATGCAATGGGAAAAACAAAAAAAGGTTTTGGGAAAACTGGACAGCTACATGCACAAGAATGAATCCAGGCCCCTTTTAACATTATACACAAAAATAAACTCAAAATGGAGTAAAGGCCTAAATATGATACCTGAAACCATAAAAATCCTAGAGCAGAGCACAGTCAATAATTTCTCCGACATCAGCTGTATCAACATTTTTCTAGATATGTCTCCTAAGGCAAGGGAAATAAAAGAAAAAATAAACTATTGGGACAACATCAAAATAAAAAGCTTCTTCACAGCAAAGGAAACAACAGAACTAAAAGAGAGCCTATAGAATGGTAGAAGATATTTGCAAATGACACATCTGATAAAGGGTTAGTATCCAAAATATATAAAGAACTTATCAAACTCAATATCAAGCAACCAAATAGTTTAAAAATGGGCAGAAGTGAACAGATATTTCTCCAAAGACATACAGATGGCTAAAAGACACATGAAAAGATAGATGCTCATCAGCAGGGAAATGCAAATCAAAACTGCAATTAGGTATCACCTCGCACCTGTCAGAATGGCTAAAATCAACATAAGAAACAACAGCTGTTGGCAAGGATGTGGCAAAAAGGGGCACCTGGGTGGCTCAGTGGGTTAAAGCCTTTGCCTTCGGCTCAGGTCATGATCTCAGGGTCCTGGGATTGAGCCCCACATCGGGCTCTCTGCTCAGTGGGGAGCCTGCTTCCCCCTCTCTCTCTGCCTGCCTCTCTGCTTACTTGTAATCTCTCTCCCCTGTCAAATAAATAAATAAAATCTTAAAAAAAAAAGGATGTGGCAAAAAAGGCATACTTTTGCACTGTTGGTGGGAATGCAAACTGGTATAGTCACTGTGGAAACAGTATGGAGATCCCTCAAAAACGTAAAAATAGAACTATCCCTATGACCCAGCAATGGCACTACTGGCTATTTACCTAAAGAAGACAAAAACACTAATCCAAAGGGATACATGTATCCCTATGTTTATAGCAGCATTATTTACAATAGCCAAGATATGGAAGCAGCCCAGGTGTCCACTGTTAGATGAATGGATAAAGAAGATGTGGTATATATATACAATGGCATACTATTCAGCCATAAAAAGAATGAGATCTTGCTGTTTGCAACAATGTGGATGGAGCTAGGAGTATAAATGCTGTGAAATAAGTCAGAGAAAGACAAATACCATATGATTTCACTCATATGTGGATTTGAAGAAACAAATGAACAAAGGGAAAAAAAGAGACAAACCAAAAAACTGACTCTGAATTGTAGAAAACAAATTGATGGCTACCAGAGGAAAGGGGCAGGGGGTTGGGTAAAACAGGTGAAAAGGATTAAGAGTACACTTATGTTGAGGAGCACTGAGTGATGTATAGAATAGTTGAATCACTATATTGTACACCTGAAACTAATATAACGGGCTGTGTGTTATCTCTACTGGAATTAAAATAAACCAAAAACTCAAAATGGATTAAAGACTTGAATGTAAGATCTGAAATCATAGAGCTCCCAGGAGAAAAAAGAGGCAAACAAACAAACAAAAATAGGCTTTAAAAAGTAAATTCCTTATGCAAGAAAAGTAAGAGGGAGGGCTTTTGGTAAAAGAAGGTATGAGGAATGAGATGTATTTTTTTGAGGAAACAAAGCCAGTAATTTTGTCCTAAAGTCAGGCTGAGGCTGTTTACTTAAAGAGGAGAGACTTAGGACAAACTATTAAAAAAAAAAAAGTTGGGTGCCTGGGTGGCTCAGTGGGTTAAAGCCTCTGCCTTCGGCTCAGGTCATGATCTCAGGGTCCTGGGATCGAGGCCCCTATCGGGCTCGCTACTCAGCGGGGAGCCTGCTTCCTCCTCTCTCTCTGCCTGCCTGTCTGCCTACTTGTGATCTCTCTCTGTCAAAATAAATAAATAAAATCTTAAAAAAAAAAAGTTGTAAAAGACTTGTGGAAAGGAAGTTTTTAAAAGGAATTTTCTAAAAGAAATTTTAGGGGTTCCTGGGTGCTCAGTCAGTTAAAGCGTCTGCCTTCGGATCAGGTCATAATCCCAGGGTCCCTGCTCCATGGGGAGCCTGCTTCTCCTTCTCCCTCTGCCTTCTGCTCCCCTGCTTCTTCTCTCTTTCTCTAATAAATAAAATCTTTTAAAAAATTTAAAAAGAAATTTTAATGTATGGCCAAACTGGCTAAGATTAAAATAAATTTACTAAAAACGAGTTTTAATATCAAAGTAAACTGCTACAAAATTAAAATTTGTCTTTTAAAAGTTTTCTTAGATTGATCATCTTTTAATAAAAAATTGTAAAGGTTTTTACCTTTAATGTAATCTATCTAGAAAAACAAAGATTCTACATTTTGTCTTTTTTTAAGATTTTATTTTTAAGTGATCTCTACACCCAATCTGAGGCTCAAACTTACTCAGTGGTGAGTCTACTTCTTCCTCTCTCTCTACCCCTCCACTATGCTCTCACTTTCTCAAATAATTAACTTTTTTTAAAGTAATCTCCAGAGCAGGGTGAAACCCAGAGCCTTTTGCTCTTAAGGACAATAATCCACACACTGAGGATGATGATTTTTTAAATCCTTTTGGCCCTGGTAACTTTAACTTACTAGATTCAAGGGCCATGAAAATACACAAAACTACAATCAGAATCACTGGAGGGGAAGCTTATTCCAGACAAGAAATGACAAAATTTAGAATGGAATTCCAAGAGACTGATTTGGACACAAAAACCCAGTGGCTATTAGTTGTCCAAAGTAGGACTAACCTGACCCTCACAGGGATAGAGACTGCACAACTTGGACTTATTACCACAAATGCTAAATTTAATCAACATCTTAGAGCATCTGGAGAAAATAGTACTAATTTACAAAGATCGTTGTTTGACAGGATAGTAGCAACCTGGAGATTAAGATAGCTTATACCTAATATGTCCCTAAGATGTCCCTTAAGATACCTGCATGGAGGGGCACCTGGCTCAGTCATTAAGCGTCTGCCTTCAGGCTCAGGTCCTGATTCCAGGGTCCTGGGATGGAGCCCCACATCAGGCTCCCTGCTCAGCGGGGAGTCTGCTTCTCTCTGCCTCCGCTGCTCCCCCTGCTTGTGGTTGATCTCTAGCTCTCTGACAAAAAAATACATAAAATCTTAAAAAAAAAAAAAAAGACATCTCCATGTAAAATATCTGAGGAAGCTACTAATATAATAGGACTATTAACATGATTTATGATAGGGGATAGACATCCTCATCATTACATGCAAAAGCTTCAGAACAAATTAAAAAGGTCCTTTTTCCATTTGCAATGACATGGATGGAGCTTGAGTATTATGCTAAGTGAAATAAGTCAGAGAAAAACAAATACCATAGGATTTCACTGTGTGGAATTTAAAAACAAAAGAGCAAAGCGGGGGAAAAAGAGAGAGAGAGAGGCAAACCAAGAAACAGACCCTTAACTATAGAGAACAAACTGATGGTTACCAGAGGGGAAGTTGGTGGGAGGACAGATTAAATAGGTGACGGGGATTAAGGAGGGCACTTGTGATGAGCACTAGGTGATGTATGGAAGTACTGAGTCACTATATTGTACAACTGAGACTGATATTACACTGTCTGTTAACTGGAGTTTATGAAAAACTTAAATAAAATAAAAAGTCATTCTTAAAGCTACACCCCACAAAACAACATTATTAACAGTTATTTGCAGTTGTTAGAAACATACAACTGATTGACTTGATGAGAACAGCTGAGGAACTAAAATAAAGGCTATAGTTTTAACACTCACATACACGGATAGAACAGGCCTTTACCTAATATAAATGGGATCAATCAAAATGGACCATAAAAGCCTAGACCTACAAGGCCCTATTGGCCACCTAAACTATTTAGACCACTAACTGTAAAACAAATTATAAAAATAGAAACCCCAGAAACAGGGGTGCTTGGGTAGCTCAGTTGGTTCAGTGTCCAACTCTTGATTTCGGCTCAGGTCATGATCTCAGGGTCCTGGGATCGAGCCCCTGCATTGGGCTCCATGCCTCTCTCTTGCTCTCTCTCTGTCTCACAAATAAATAAATAAATAAAGAAATACATAAATAATCTTTTTAAAAAGATAGAGAACACCCAGAAACTACTTATAGTGGCAGAGAAACAGAGATAAACAACCTTTTAGAGTAAAAAGACCTATGAAAAGAAATCCATATGTAGATGCACTAACTCACCTACTATAATATAATAATAATCTCATTATAAACCAACTGTCCATATGTTACACTAACTATACCAATAGAAACCATTTTGTATATAAAAATACATATGCCACTATGTTGTTAGATACAGGGTCTCAAGTAACAATGATACAAGGATAGTCGAGTAATTTAGAAAACTTTAAAAATATAAAGGGACTAATAAAGGATTTAGAGAAAAACCAACCCAAGGGATGTGAGTACATAGATTGATGATAGACCACTCATTAAAGCTAAAGGTTTCTATAAATAAATCAACCACTTTTGGGGGTGCCTGGGTGGCTCAGTCAGTTAAGCGTTCAACCCTTGATTTCAGCTCAGGTCTTGATCTCAGGGTCTGAGGTCAAGCCCCATGTTCAGCTCCATGCTGGGCATGGAGTCTATTTTTAAAAAATAAGTAAAAATATGGCTAAATGTTTTATAGGTCTCAATTTAGAAAACATGCTTGGAATGGATGTCACAGGACCTTCTCAAGTTAAGGAAAAAAATCAGGAACTACTAAAGGAATTATTGTGCCTACTATTTCACCATACATTAACCCAATCTGCCCTTAAAAAGACAGATTATAGGAATTTAAACAACACTCCCCCAAAATTGAGGGAGTACTACCAGATACAGGCACTATCATAAACAATATCACCACTGGATTCAGAACTTATTACACAGTGACAGACTTATCTGACATGTTCTTTGCTATTCCAGTCAATGAGGAAAGTCAAACCAAGATTGCAGGCACTCAAGAAGACAGACAATATAAATTTCCTGGATTACCACAAGGATACCTTAGCAGACTAGTAATAGCCCACAACGCTCTAACACAAGACATCCAGGCTGTTCATGAAAATTCAACATACACACAAACCAGTATTTCCTATACTGATGATACACTCCTATTTCTGATGATGACTTGGAAGAACAAACTAGCAACAAAAACTGAGTTAATTAAATTCTTTACACCCAGAGGATGGGCAATCAACCCAAGTAAGGTCCAAAGACCCCACACTACTATAGAATTTTTAGGCATAATTTGGTCCTCTGAAGGCAGAAAAATACCAGACCAAGTCATAAACCGAATAGATTGCATTCCAACTCCTATCACAAAAGCAGCAGCTCAGAAACTGATAGGACTGCATGGATATTGGAAACAAACATATCACATATGGGGATATATTAAAACACGTTTATAAAATAACTGAGTAGGGAATTTAGATGGACAGAGACTCAAGAGGCAGCCTTTACTTATTTGAAAAATGTTGTCAGAACTTCTAGTACATTGTCACCAGCTAATGAGTACTCTAAACATAAACTATATTTAGAGGACCTGTATTCACAAGGGTTTGCAACATGGTCATTGTGGACTGAACCACTGCAGGATCCCAAATTTTACTCTGTTGGATTTTGGACTAAGAATTTCTCATGGCCAAGAACAGATACTAATCAACTGAAAGGCTCACTAAGGCACTCTCTGAGACTCTACAAAATATAGAGCCTCTAGTGGAAAATAAACTAATTATACTTAAAATCCAATAGCCTATTCTGGAGTACATAAAGCAGACCTCTGACAAACAGAAGAACAACTCTGGCTCCAAAAGTCCTAACAGGCCACTGGTGTATTTCCAAGCAGGACATATGGATGGAGAGTCAACCCCCTGCATTAACTAAGGAGATCTCAGCAATGCCAATAGTGAACTTTATAGAACTTTCAAAGAATAAGCCTCTCCAAACTTGAGCGGTCAGACAATGGGGACCACCCCCAGTTTACAGCACTCAACAATGCACAGCTTACAGATGAATCAGCCTCCATGACGCCATCTGGAATATGCTGGCAGACTGGTCTTGAGGACTAATGATGGTCTAATCCTGACAGAATAAGGCTCAGGAGAAACAGCACAATAAGCTGAACCAATAGCTATAAAATTGACCATGATCAATCAGGTAAGAAAAATCTGAATGAGTTCTATCTATTGCATAGTGTACTTGGTGTTATATGTAAACAATGAATCTTGGAACACCACACCAAAAACTAATGATGTATTGTATGGTGACTAACATAACACAATAAAAAAACAAAAAGAATGAGTTCTATCTTTCCTCAGACTCATGGGCAACAGCTAATAGAGTAGCTCTTTCATCAGGAACATGGCAGAAAAGTGACTGGAAAGTTGGAAATATGAACATACAGGGTAAGGGCATGTGGCAGAAAATACCACTGGCTGATCTATCCATATTTATCACACAGCTCTCTGCCCAATCAGAAGGACAACTCTGAAGGAATAAATTTTAATAACCAGGTAGATAAACTTACCAAGAAAACTGATGAGGCAAAGATCCCTAAAATTTATCTTAGAATAAAATGATTCATGGCTAGTGAGGAAATCAGTTCAAATCATAACCATAAATAAACAAGACAGTGGAACATAAAATCTGAATCCATAGATATGCCAATTGATAGGTCATGTCACCAAATGCTGGCACACAGCACTAGAACATGGTTAGAAAAAAGAAACGTACGGATACCTTCCAAATACTTCCAATTTCAAATTAAGATTTTTGAGAATTGCTGAAAGTGTAAAGCTTGGAGGCCATTCATGAATACTTCAGGTAAGATCAAACCTGACAGACCCTTCCAAATTACACAAATTGATCATACAGGATCCTTGACTATACCAGAGAATAAACTATGTGCATGCCATTGTAGACACGTGGTCAGGAATAGGATCACCCTATCCTTGCAGGAAACATGATCAAAAATCCACCATTAGAGTGCTAGAAATCTGAATTGCTCATTATGGTATCACAATCATCATACAATTAGATTAGGGGACCCACTTCACAGAAAAGCTAATACAAGAATGGGCTAAGGAGCAAGGCAGAATGTGGAACTTCCACCTGCCCTACAACTCAATCATCTCTGATTCAACTGAAAAGCATAATGGCTTGCTCAAGCAAAAATTGGGTTGCTTACTAACAAACTAAATATGAAAGCTTAGACTAAAACAATCTGGGAGGTGGCAAGATTTCTAAACCATAGCTACAGAAAGGATGGAAAAACTATTAATATTGCAGGCACCAACAGAGATCAGAATTAGCACTAGCAACACCCCAGAATCTAAATTAAAAGAAAAAGTATTAAAGACGCAATGATATATATAGTACTGGGAAAATTATTGTACCTGCTACTAATGAAACCTACTGGGTAAATGAAGGAAAAAAACCTATTACATCAAATTTTTAAAAATAATGGCTGTATAGAAATTTCAGGATTAAATAATATCTTTTGTTCTGTCAACACTTGATGCCTAATGTTTATCCTAGCATGCTACAAGGTGATGATGCTTGAGGAAATTTTGGGAATAATAGCCATAATAACTACAGATTTCCTTGAGAACAACAAAAAATTTAAAATGCATAGGACACTATCTTTATTTTGCAGGAATGAATGTGGTATGCATCTTTAGCCCTATCAGGGTTACTCAATGGGTCAGTGCAGCATGGCACCAGCTGGCCATATTATATTGCTTATTGCATACTATTGAACAGCACTCTCGTTATAGCTCTGGATACTCTTCCAATAGCACCAGCAATGGTTGTGCCACCATTCCAAATCGGAATGACAACTTTCGGTCTGGATCCAGCTCCACGGTCTGTGACATCCTCTACTTCCTCCATGGATCACCATGCTGGTCACCTTATTACAACTCAGCATCCCAGCATCACCAGGCTGAACCTCCTGATTCCATCTTTTGCTATCAGCATGATATAGTCCTTGGGAAACCTTCAATCAATGGAGAAACGGAATCCTTAGGGAAGCTGATGAAGCGGTGGAAATGTTCCACTTCAATCACCGTAAGAATCACCACTTACTTCAATCTCCATAAAATCAGTGAGGATCCTGAACAACCCTATTAGACGCTGATTTGGAGGATGAAAATCGGCCTGATCTAGCACCTGGCTCTTGGTATTACAACCCAGAGCATATGGTGACCCAGGTACTGACTTTTTTTTTTTTTTTAAGATTTTATTTATTTATTTTACAGAGAGAGAGAGATTACAAGTAGGCAGAGAGGCAGGCAGAGAGAGAGGAGGAAGCAGGCTCCCCACCGAGCAGGGAGCGCCGAGCAGGCGCCCCCCAGGTACTGACTTTTGTACTTTTCCCTTATCTTACTGAATTGAGCGCAGCATTGGACACAAGACAGACTCTCTGGGCACCTGGGTGGCTCAGTGGGTTGAAGCCTCTGCCTTCGGCTCAGGTCATGATCTCAGGGTCCTGGGATCAAGGCCCATATCGGGTTCCCTGCTCGGCAAGGAGCCTGCTTCCCCCCTCTCTCTGCCTGCCTCTGCCTACTTGTGATCTCTCTCTCTCTCTCTCTCTGTCAAATAAATAAATAAAATCTTAAAAAAAAAAAAAGACAGACTCTCTGAAACTAACCACATTTTAATTCCTGATTTACTCTGTGCACTAGCATTTCATTGTATGAGAGTGGCTGCTGAGTATGCACAANGACTCTCTGAAACTAACCACATTTTAGTTCCTGATTTACTCTGTGCACTAGCATTTCATTGTATGAGAGTGGCTGCTGAGTATGCACAATGGGCAACTAAACCTTTTAATATAAATAAGAAAAAAAATTATATAGTACACTCCAACTTAATCCATGTTCACCTATTAGAAAATTAAAAACACACCTATGGACACTATGTCCGGTCATTTAAAGAAGAGGGACACCTTGTAAGGTGGATGNATTATATAGTACACTCCAACTTAATCCATGTTCACCTATTAGAAAATTAACAACACACCTATGGACACTATGTCCGGTCATTTAAAGAAGAGGGACACCTTGTAAGGTGGATGGTGGGCACATAGAAAACAGTATGTCACACATACCAGTATCCGTGGTGATAATTATCAGGCTTCTGCCTCACACCACAGATTTCTACCCAAGAATATAGGATCTTCTGATAATAAAACCTCTCATGCTCAGATTAGAACCTAAAATAGTAGCCTATACTTGGACATTTAATACATAGCATTTTCAAGCCAGATATAGATCCCCTAATTGTGCTCAGTTTTATCCATCTTCATTTGTGCCGAATTTACAACTTATGCCAAAAACAGATTTGCTAAAGAAAGAAGATGCTTGTTGAACTTGTAGGAGGCTTAATTGGAGGATAAATGACAGTTGCTTTTTCTTATTCCAAATTGATGAAATTAAAAACACTTTAAAACCAAACAATCACAATTTCACATATATACCATGGCAGCTTTGTCATGGTTGGGTACACAGATGGATAAAATTAGCAGTATATTACAGAACATCAATTAATTTCATAAGTATGTAAACAGAGCAATGAAAATTTGGTAATAAGTTGGAGGAAATGCTAAAAATAACAAAATACTAAGAAAAGACATAAAAGATGTTTCTTTGCCTGTAGATTGTCTATTGTTGCCGTTAAGATTGGTTGATGTGTGGAATACTCTTAGAACAGCGATATTCTGGGTGTCTGGGGGCGGTGCTCAGTCGGTTAAGTATCTGCCTTCGGCTCAGGTCATGATTCCAGGGTCCTGGGATCGAGTCCCATGTCAGGCTCTCTACTCAGTGAGGAGTCTGCTTCTCCCTCTGCCCCTGCTCATGCTTTCTCTCTCTTTCAGATAAAAAAACCTTAAAAACAAAACAAAACAAAAACGATACTCTCGAGCCAATACTGAGATAACAGACAGCCCAACCATTAAGTGGGTGCCACACATCCTAATGGCTGTGCTTCTTTGAGCCACTGTGAAATTAGAATATTGGCATTTCCAGGAGGAGCATGACATTGGGTTACCACACTTGTGTAGTTCCCCAATGTTAAAACGCAGAGTGAAGCCTACCGGCAACAGAAAGCCTCCTTATGATAGAAGGAAAACAAGTTCCTAAAGATATGTTGATGGACTCTGAACTTATGTTTGTACAGAGCATTAGGCCCTTAGTATTTTTTTTTTAATTTATTTGAGAGAGAGAGAGAGAGAGAGAGAGAGAGAGAGAGAAAGGGAGTGAAGGAGAGTCGGAGGGGGGAAAGAGAAGGAGAGAGCACAAGCAGGAGGGGCAGAGGGAGAGGAAGAGAGACCCTCAAACAGACTCCATGCTGAGCACGGAGCCTGAAATGGGCTCCAGGTGGGGCTCCATCCCAGGACCCTGAGCTCATGACCCGAGCAGAAACCAAGAGCTGGAGGCTCAACTGACCGCACCACCCAGGCGCCCCATTTGCCCTTAGTATTAATTAGACTGAGAGTGATTTGAAATCACAGGTCGGGGTATTGTATATTCATTTGATATGCTTTCAAATCCACTTGCTTATGGCAAAGACAAAAAAGATTTTTTGGTTTTTTTTTTTTTAGTAGTAAAGTTGTTTTGATATACAAATAAATTAAGTGGTATCAGGATGGGACTATCTCATCTGTTCTCACCCCTAAGAACTCAATAGCTCAGCAGCTGAGAGGCCCTGCTGGGGGCTTATCAATAAACACATATGAAGAAGCAACCATGGGAAGGGGACATTTTGACTATAAATACATAGATTTTTGTAATTACTACCCAAAGATGTTCGGTCTGGACAAGGCTACTCTTTGTTGATCTGAAAGAGCTTTCCGAAGCCCTCGGGGCAATTAGCTCCAGCCAGGCTAAAGGCAACTCTTACTGGCAGTGACCCCCCTGCCTAGCAAGCCCAGCACCCTCCTGCCCAAGCACCATGGGACTTAAATGTGGCGCTGGCGAGTAGCTAAGTGGTCTCACCCGAGTACCAGCTCCTATAAAGAGGAAGAATGGCAACTAAATTAGAGCTTCATTCATCTTCCCTTGCCAGGAACAATGGTATGATTAACCTACCTTCGGTTTGGAGTATGCGATCTCTTTATTAGTAAATTAAAAGTCATTATCCCGTATGCTAATGGCTTGTGAAATTCACACTGTGAATTAGTGTTAACTCCATTGCTGGCAAAGACAAGAATCATTCTGAACAGGATTTGCCTCCCGAAACAAAGCACAGTTGGGGAAATATGTACATTTGTGTAGGTTGGGCGTGGAATTAGGCAGATGCCAGCTACCCCCAAAAGCCGGCCCCTGTGACCTGGCCTCTCCCTAAGCTGCCCTGTCTCAGGGCCCTGGCTCCCCTGACCTGTGCTGCTGGCTCGTGCACAGTCTGCCCTCTGTCAGCCAGCCTTTGGCTGCTGAGGCCCTGCAGGTCTGCTGGATTCAGGCCAGTCTCCAAACCCTGCAGAGCCTCTGGGGTGGAAAGCGCCCACTCACAGAAAGTCTTCCTTAGGTAACAGCTTTAAACTGGTGACAGACCGTCCCGCTTGGACCAGCTGCCTGATGCCATCCCCGGCTTCTCTAGTGATCAAGACCCCCAGGTGTCCCACACTACCTACCTCCGAAAGGCAGGCCGGATTTCCCCAGTTCTGTGTTCAGGGGGAATATGTGCATTTGTGTAGGTTAAGGCTTAGAATTAGACAGATGCCAGGTCCCCTCCATGGCCTCCTCCTGTCAGCTGACCTCCCTCGACATTGTTGGGTGTCAGGACCCTGGCTCCTCTGACCTGTGCTGTGGATGCTTGGGCAGTACCCACACCGTCAGCTGGCCTAGGGCTGCAGGGCCCACTCCAGGCCCACAGAGCTCTGGCAAGACCCCAACCACCAAATGGCTTCCGGGTGCAGAGAGCCCACACCCTGAAAATATTTCTGAGGCTCCATCTGAAACTGGGGGCTATCGGTCCCCATTTGGACTGGCTGCCTGATGAGATCCCGGGTTCCCAGTCATCAAGGCTCCCAGGTGTCTCTCAGTAAAGCACACCCCAGCAGATTGCCAGAACGCCTCTTCACAATGAAGACCAGACTCCTGAAGCCTTAGCTTCAGGGAGAATATGCACGTTGGTGTTTAGGGCTTGGAATTAGGCAGATGACTTGTACCCTCCACAGCCCATTTCCATGACTTGGCCTCTCCAGACACTTGCCCTGTACCAGGTCCCTGGCTCCTGACCTGGGCACAGCCAGCCCTCCAAGGGCAGCTCAGGCCTTCCTGGCTGGTGAAGTTCGGTTTGGCTCCAAACCACCCACATAGCCTCCAGGATGGAGGGAACCCCCGCCCCCCAATCTTTCTGAGGCAGCAGCTTTACAGTGGCATCAGTCAGTCCCCATTTGATGGGTTGCCTGATGCGGTCCCAGGCTTACCAGTAATCAAGGCTCCCACGCGTCTCTTGGTGAAGGATACCAGGTAGCTAGCCAGCCTCCATCCTGACAAGGCAGTCCTGTCTCCTCCAGCTTTGACTCCAGGAGAAATATTCACATTTGTGAAGGTTAGGTAGATGGATTATATCCCCAACATCTCACTGCCGTGATCTGACCTTTCCATACACTTGCCGGGTTCCGGGTTCTCTGCCACCCGGAGCGGCGCGGCTCGTGCATGCGCAGTACGCATCCCCCGTCCCACCTTGGGCAGCTGGGACCTCCTAGCCCCCGGAGGCTAGTCATCAAGGAACTCAGGTGTTTCCAATTGCCCAATACCCAGGCTATTAGGTTGGCCGCACCCTGGCAAGGCAGTCCAATGTCCTCCAGCTCTGCCTTTAGGGGGAATATGTGCATTGTGTAGATTAGGGCTTGGAATTAGGCAGATGCCAGGTACCCCCAACACCTTGCTCCCCCCCACCAGGCTTCTCAGGACGCTTCCTGTAACAGGTCCCTGGCTAACCTGACCTATATCGCACATGCGCAGTAGAAATGAATCGGCTGGTCTTGGGCAGGTGGGGCCTATCCCCAACCACCCAGGCCCTGTCAGGATGCAACTTTAAACTGGTCACAGCCAGTCCCCATTTGCACCGGCTGCATTATGGTGCCCTAGGCTTCTACCATTTTAACCTAATAACCAAATCAGCTAAATGTTTAGTGATTTAAGTGTATTTCTAAATAGTATTTGTGTTGTCTGGCCACAAATCCATTTACTTCATTAAGTTTGCATATCTTCATATATTGTGATTCACTCAAGAAGTTAATAGCCTCAGCATTTTACAAGTCACTCTGTGCAGTTAGGAAGACAGAAAGCTTTTAGTTCACATCATTCTCCCTTGAATTGAGAGCTCAATAAGCTATTTCCTCATGTTGAAATAAATACTATTTAATGAGAATGCGGACCAAATTCTGTCACTAGAGAAGTGTGTGTGTCCGTAATGAGCCCAGGCAAACAATATTTGATATATCTAAATTCTAGTTCAATCAAAGAATTTTGAAAAGCTCTTAGAATTCATTTTGGCTTATTCTGTATGACCCTGATCAGTATGCATATTTGTTTGCCTGTTTTTGAATGGTAGTTATTCTGCTTGTTGAATTCATTGCCCAACGACTGGTTTTTAAAAATATGGTCTACTGGACCTCTCTGACCCATTTGATACTGTCCATTACCATGGCTTCATGGTCCCTCCTCTCTGATCTCCGCAAATACCACTGTCTGAGGTCCTCCTAACACTGATCATTCTTTTTTTTTTTTAAAGACACATTTATCAGCATCATGATCAGACTATTACATTTAGCAATCAATGGCATGGGTGCAAAAAAAATATCTACATAAAAACCCTTTGTTGGAATGCTTTACACTTTCCACAGAACAGACACTAAAATAACCCGTTATACAATTTTCACAAATACAGTCCTTGAGTTTTTTGCCCATGCACATGAGTATTGTCTAAAACATGTCTTCTTTGTAGCAGCTAGGCTCTGCCACCACTGTGCTTGGCTGAGTTCACAAGTCTGTCTTAACCTGTAGCTTCCCTGTCACTTCTCTGGTTCTCCTCTCCCGCTAAGCTTTGTTTCCTGGCAGTGATTAAAACCTTCTGCCACTGCCATAGCTACTGCTGCTGCTGGAACCACCATAGCCTCCTTGGTTTTGTAGTTTGGCAAAGTATTAGCCTCCACCAGGCCAGAGCTTCTGCCTCCAAAATTTCCTCCCTTCATGGGTCCAAAATTTGAAGATTGATTGNATCTGTCTTAACCTGTAGCTTCCCTGTCACTTCTCTGGTTCTCCTCATTCTATGAGGCCAGCATTACCCTGATACCAAAACTAAAAACTCCACTAAATAAGGGAACTACAGGGAACTATAGGGAACCAACATCCCTGAGGAACATGAATAAAAAAATTCTCAATAAAATACTAGCAAATCAAATCCAACAGTACATTAAATGAATCATTCACCATGATCAAATGGGATTTATTCCACGGATGCAAGGGTGGTTCAATATTCCCAAATCNTAAAGTTGCTTCCTCTACCACCATCATAGCCGCCTCTGCCTCCTCCATTGTTATAGCTGTCATAGCTGCCACTCCCGCCATAGCCACTACCCTGGTTTCCATAACCCTGCCCACCACTTCCATAGCCTCTGCTTCCTCCAGAGTAACCAGGGCCACCTCCTCTATAACCACCATCATTACCAAATCCGTTATAGCCATCCCCACTGCCACCATATCCACCACCACCTCAACTGCCACCAAAGCCACCTCGACCACTGAAGTTCCTTCCATGACCAAAGTTGTCATTCCCACCAAAACCACCTTCACGACCACCACCATATTTTCCAGAACCACTTCAACCTCTTTGGCTGGATGAAGCACTAGCCATCTCTTGCTTAGATAGGGTTTTCCTTACCTCACAGTTGTGGCCATTCACAATTTGGTATTTTTGAATGATAATCTTGTCTACAGAGTCATGATCATCAAATGTTACAAAAGCAAAACCCCTCTTTTTTGCCACTGCCTTGGTCAGTCATGATCTCAATCACTTCGATTTTCCCATACTGTTCAAAATAATCTCTTAGATGATGTTCTTCGGTGTCTTCTTTAATGCCACCAACAAAAATCTTTTTCACAGTTAAGTGGGCACCAGGTCTTTGAGAATCTTCTTTTGAGACAGCCCTCTTTCGTTCCACAATTCTTCCATCCACCTTGTGTGGCTTTGCGTTCATGGCTATATCCACCTCCTCCACAATGGCCTATGTGACAGACCCAAAGCCTCTGGAGCGCTTGGTGTTTGGATCTCTCATTACCACACAGTCCGTAAGTGTTCCCCATTGCTCAAAATGGCTCTTCAGACTCTCATTGGTTGTTTCAAAGCTCAGACCTCCGATGAAGAGCTTCCGCAGCTGTTCAGACTCTTTGGAAGACTCTGACTTAGACATGATGGTGGTGGGAGGGGAGACTTTAATGATGCTTACTGGGCAGCATCCACGGGCAGAAAGGGCGCTGATCATTCTTTTTATCTTGGGCTCTCTCACTGCCTTAGCTGTTGTGATTTCCCTTCTCTTCTCTCTGGTGTGCTTACTTGATGTCCTCAACCATTCTTATTGCTTCATTCATAGACATTAACTCTCAAATCTGTTTCTTTTTTTTTTTTTAAGATTTTATTTATTTGACAGAGAGAGAGAGATCACAAGTAGACCGAGAGGCAGGGAGAGAGAGAGGAGGAAGGAGGTTCCCTGCCGAGCAGGGAGCCCAATGTGGGCCTCCATCCCAGGACCCTGAGATCATGACCTGAGCTGAAGACAGAGGCTTTAACCCACTGAGCCACCCAGGTGCCCTCAAATCTGTTTCCTCAATGCCAACCTTAACCTTGAATTCCAAGCTTGCATTTTTAAATGTATTTTGAACACCTCTATGTGGACATACAAAATATATTTTTTTTCATTATCATTTATTACCTACCTGAATACACAAAACACTGGTCCTTTACCTAGATTCCTCTTCTTAGTTCATGGTATCGCCATCCATCCTTTTTTTCCAAGCTAGAAATCTCAGTTATTCTCGTTTACTCCCTCTTTTACCCCTCTCATGTTCAGTCAGTAATTCTGAATATTCTTTTATAGAAAAATATTCAATCTAGCCCATTTTTCCATTCTCTGCCTTTGCCCTAGTTTATGCTTACATCATCTTTCATGTGGACTATCCAAACAGCCTCAGAATTGGTCTCCTTTTGGCATAGGGAATGGTCAACAAAATCAACAAAAGTAGGCCAACACCAAGACATATTGTAATTAAATTTGCAAAATGTAGCAATAAAGAAAAAATTCCTAAAAGCAGCAAGACAGTAGAAGTCCCTAACTTACAAGGGAAGACCAAGGTTAGCAGCAGATCTCTCCACAGAAACTTTTGGCAAGCCAGAAGGCAGTGGCATGATATATTCAATGTGCTGGGTAGAATAGAATACTAGATAGAATAGAATACTCTATCCAACAAGACTATCATTCAGAATAGAAGGAGAGATAAAAAATTTCCCAGACAAACAAAACTAAAGGACTTCATGACCCCTAAACCAGCCCTGCAAGAAATATTAAAAGGACACTTTAAGTGGAAAGGAAAGACCAAAAATGACCAAGACCAGAAAGGAACAGAGAAAATCTCCAGAAACAATGTCAGAACAACTAATAAACTGGCACTAAATACATATCTATCAATAATTACTCTGAATATAAATGGACTAAATGCTCCAATCAAAAGACATAGGGTGTCAGAATGGATTTAAAAAAACCCACAAAAACACAAAAACAAAAAACAAGACCCATCTACATGCTGCCTACAAGAGATTCATTTTAGAGCTGAAGACACCTTCAGATTGAAAGTGAGGGGATAGAGAAACATTTATCATGTAAAGGGACATCAAAAGAAAGCCAGAGTAGCCATCCTTATATCAAACTTGATTTTAAACCAAGGAATGTAACAAAAGATGAAGAAAGGCAGTATATAATAACAAAGGGGTCTATCCAACAGGAACATCTAACAATGTAAATATTTATGCCCCCAACATAGGAGCACCCAAATACATAAAACAATTAATAACAAACATAAAGGAATTCATTGATAATAATATAGTAACAGTAGGGGACTTTAACGCCCCACTTACAGCAATGGACAGCTCATCTAAACAGAAAATCAACAAGGAAACAATGACTTTAATGACACGCTGGACTGGATGGACTTAACAGATATACTCAAAACATTACATCCTAATGCAGCAGAATACATATTCTTTTCAAGTGCACATGAGACATTCTCCAGAATAGATCATGTACTAGGTCACAAGTCAGGCCTCAACAAGAACAAAAAAGACTGAAATCATACCACAATGCTATGAAACTGGAAGTCAATCACAAGAAAAAATTTGGAAAGACAACAAATACATGGAGGTTAAAAAACACACTACTGAACAATGAATGGGTCAACCAGGAAATCACAGAGGAAATTAAAAAAATGAAAACAAAGAAAATGGAAACACAATGGTCCAAAACCTTTGGGATGCGCAAAAGTGGTCCTAGAGGGAGTATATTGCAGTACAGGCCTTCCTCAAGGAGCAAGAAAATTCTCAAATAGGGCGCCTGGGTGGCTCAGTGGGTTAAAGCCTCTGCCTTTGGCTCAGGTCATGATCTCAGGGTCCTGGGATCGAGGCCCACATCGGGCTCTCTGCTCAGCAGGGAGCCTGCTTCCTCCTCTCTCTCTGCCTGCCTCTCTGCCTACTTGTGATCTCTCTCTCTGTCAAATAAATAAATAAAATCTAAAAAAAAAAAAAAGAAAATTCTCAAATAAACAACAACCTAATCTTGCACCTAAAGGAGATAGAAAAAGCACAACAAGGCCTAAAGCCCGCAGAAGGGAAATAATAATGATTAGAGCAGAAATAATGGATATAGAAACTAGGAAAAAAAAAAAAAGAACAGATCAATGAAACCAGGAGCTTGTTCTTTTAAAAAAATTAATAAAATCGATAAATCCCTAGCCAGACTTATCAAAAAGAAAAGAGAAAAGGGGCACCTGGCTGGCTCAGTTGGTAGAGCATGAGGCTCTCGATCTTGAGTCCCACACCAGGTGTCGAGACTACTTAAATAAATAAGTCAGTCTTTAAGAAAAAAAAAAGAAAAGAGAAAGAATCCAATAAATAAAATCATAAATGAGAGAGGAAAAATAACAACCAACACCACAGAAACACATACAATTATAAGAGAATATTATGAAAAACTATATGCCAACAAATTGGGCAACCTGGAAGAAAAGGATAAATTCCTAGAAACATATAAATGACCAAAACTGAATCAGGGAGAAATAGAAAACTTGAACAGATTGATAACCAGCAAAGAAATTGAATCAGTAATCAAAAATCTCCCAACAAGCAAAAGTCCAAGGTCAGATGGCTTCCCAGTGGAATTCAACCAATTGTTGAAATGAGAGTTAATACCTATTCTTCTCAAACTATTCCAAAAAATAGAAGGAAAACTTCCAAACTCATTCTATGAGGCCAGCATTACCCTGATACCAAAACTAAAAACTCCACTAAATAAGGGAACTACAGGGAACTATAGGGAACCAACATCCCTGAGGAACATGAATAAAAAAATTCTCAATAAAATACTAGCAAATCAAATCCAACAGTACATTAAATGAATCATTCACCATGATCAAATGGGATTTATTCCACGGATGCAAGGGTGGTTCAATATTCCCAAATCAATCAATGTGATGCACCACATAAATAAAAGAAAGGGTAAGAACAATATGATCATTTCAATAGATGCAGAAAAAGCATTTGACAAAGTACGACATCCATTTAAGATAAAAACAAAACCCTCAACGAACTATGTTTAGAGGGAACATACCTCAACATAACAGAGGCCATATATGAAAAACCCTCAGCTAACATTTCCTCAATGGGGAAAAACAGACCTTTTCTTCTATGGTCAGGAACAAGACAAGGATGCCCACTCTCACCACTGTTGTTCAACATAGTACTGGAAGTCCTAGCTTCAGCAATCAGACAACAAAAAGAAATAAAAGGCATCCAAATTGGCAAGAAAGAAATCAAAGTTTCACTGTCTGCAGATGACATGATACTGTATATAGAAAACCCAAAAGACTCCACCCAAAAACTGCTAGAGCTGACACATGAATTCAGTAAAGTCATAGGATATAAAATCAATGTACAGAAGTCTGTTGCATTTCTATACAGCAATAATGAGCAGCAGAAAGAGAAATCAAGGAATGATCTCACTTACAATTATACCAGAAACCCTAACCTAGGAATAAACCTAACCAAAGAGGTAAAAGATTTGTACTCTGAAAACTATAGAACATTGATGAAAGAAATTGGAGATGACACGAAGAAATAGAAAAACTTCCCATGCTCATGGATTGGAAGAAGAAATATTGTTAAAATGTCTTTTCCACCCAAAGCAATCTATACATTTAATGCAATCCCTATCAAAATACCAATAGCATTTTTCACAGACATTGAACAAACAATCCTAAAGTATGTTTGGAACCATGAAAGACCCTGATGTAGCCAAAGCAATATTGAAAAAGAAAAGCAAAGCTGGTGTCATCAATTTCTGGACTTCAAGCTCTATTACAAAGCTATAATCATCAAGACAGTATGATACTGGCACAGAAATAGACACATACATCAATGGAACAGAATAGAAAACCCAGAAATGGACCCACAACTCTATGGTCAACTAATCTTCGACAAAGCAGGAAAGAATATGCAATAGGAAAAAGACAGTCTCTTCAACAAATGGTGTTTGGAAAACTGGACGGTAACATGCAGAAAAATGAAACTAGACCAGCTTCTTACACATACACAAAAATAAATTCAAAGTGGATGAAAGACCTAAATGTGAGACAGGGAAACACAAACAAAAACAAACTATTGGGACTTCATCAAAATAAAAAGCTTCTGCTGGTGAAGGAAAGAATCAACAAAACTAAAAGGAAACCTGTGGAATGGGAGATATTTGCAAATGACATATCTGATAAAGGGTTAATATCCAAAACTATAAAGAACCTATCAAACTCAACACCCAAACACAAGAAACAACAAGTGTTGGCAGGGATGCAGAGAAAGGGGAACCTTTTTGCACTGTTGGTGGGAATGCAAACTGGTGCAGCCACTCTGGAAAACAGTATGGAGGTTCTTCAAAAAGTTAAAACTAGAGCTACCATATGATTCATTAATTCCATTTACCCAAAGGATTAAAAAAAATACCAATTCAGAGGTATACATGTGCCCCAGTGTTTATACCACCATCATCGACAATAGCCAAATTATGTAAAAAGCCCAAAGGTCTGCTGACTGATGAATGGGTAAAGAAGACACGGTGTATATATCTATATCTATATCTATATCTATATCTATATCTATATCTATATATATACACACACAATGGAATATTACTCAGCCATAAAAAAGAATGAAATCTTGTCATTTGCAATGACATGGATGGATCAAGAGTATAATTCTAAGCAAAATAAGTCAGTCAGAGAAAGACAAATACCATATGATTTCACTTATATGTGGAATTTAAGAAACAAAACAAATAAACATGAGGGAAGACAAGAGAGGAAAACAAAGAAACAGACTCTTAACTATAGAGAACCAACTGATGGCTACCAGAGGGGAGGTAGTAGGGGTGATGAGTTAAATGGGTGATAAGGATTAAGCAAGGGACTTGTGATGAGCACAGATTGTTGTATGGAAGTGTTGAATCACTAAATTCTACATCTGAAACTAAATTTATACTGTATGTTAACTAACTGGAATTTAAATAAAAACTTGAAAAGAAAAAAAGAACTGGCCTCCTTTCTTACTCCCCCTGATTGGGTCCATCCTCTTCAGTGCCAACAGTATAATTTGTCAATGAAAGACTTTTGTCAATTCCATAGCTTGCTTTTGCCTATCATGTAATGCCCAAAGAACTTAGGCTTGCAACCAACTTATGACATGGTTACCTCATGATTGTTATAGCCGGATCAACCAGCCACTCTTTGTTGATCACTGAAAACATAAAGAATCAAAATGAATATTTTTTTTCAATCATGTTTAACACTGGATAAAGCTGCAAATTCACATAAAAAATTTATATCAAGCTCTGTAAAGAATTACCTTAGCATAAACAAAAGGATAATCTTTACATATAAACTGTAAGTTTATATATATGGCACATATATATAAACTATAACTACATATAAACTATACTCAACTAGAAAGTTGAGTGATGCTTCTACAAGTACATTCATTAATATGTAAATAGTAATTAAAGCACTATATTTACCCATTTGCAGACTTAAATTCCCTTGTGCAAATTCTCTGGAGTTGGATGGAGATATTGGCAAATGGATAGGAGAAAGCTTTCCTTGATGAAATAATTGCTGTTGTCCCTTTGACTGCCATTTTATCTTGTCAAAGACAGCTCCTTTTATTTTTCTTTTTGTTAAGACGGCTTATTTTTAATTATGTAACAGAAAAATATTGTATTTTCCCAATTAAAAGTTTTAGCTTTGCTGCCAGAAAATACTGGGTGGGGGGAACCCTCTATATTAGGACATTAAAACCCAAGTCGTTTTTTTCTCCCCTCAAAAATTTCAGTTATTTTTCCCCAAAGGTCTTTTTCTCTGAAATGCCATTTAGGATCTACAGGCAGGGAATCTAAGTAGCCACTAGAGGGCGCCAGCCACTTATACAACGACTGAGTAAGGGTTCCTCACCTCCCTTCTGAACTATTTCTAGATCAGAAAAGATGAGTGTGCTTAGTAAAAACCTTGGTAAATAGTTTATGTTCTCTTTCCCTTGTGATTTGTTGTGAGATACACACACACACACACACACACACACACACACACACACACACGAAACCGGAGATTGCTATGGCCTATGGCCACACCGTATTTCCCCCATCATAAAAATAGCTTCTGTGGTCTTCATTACAGGGCAGAAGGACAGATCAAAGCTACATTTCTTTCTCAACTCTTCTTTCCTTAACCCCTTGCCATGTTTTAAAATTGGCCGTGAAGTTTATTATATTCTTTCATTGTATTTTCTGTTGTACTTTTATTGAATGTCTGTAATTATATTAACTGACTTTAAAGTGGTTGGATTTCTCTTTTCCTTCCTTTCTGTTTCTGTTTTGCTATCTTCCCTTACATATTCCCAAGCATTTTTCCCTCTATTTATTTTTTTTCAAATATTTGACCCCTGAAAGTGATATTACAAGAAATGAAGCCATGCTATACAAAACTCTAAGTAAGAAAAGCCTAACATAGGAGCCAGAATCTGCGTGCTTCGTCCAAACTTCCCTGGGGCTGGTCTTCCACAGCAGGTGTGGGTGAATGTGGTGCTTCATCAGCCAGATAGAAAAGACATCTCTCTGAGTCTTTCTAGAAAAGGAGAGTCAGCAAGACGTGTGATTTGGGAGCATCTGGGAATGTAGTTCACAATAGCATGCAGTGTTAGTCAAACAAGATAAAGTCTGTTACTATTGTACAGAAAAGATCAAAGAGTCTGTAAACTCCAGTGAATTTAAGAGTCACCATATTGGTGAGAGCAAAAATCCATTTAGCTTATTTTTCATTCTTGAAATAATGTCACAAAGGAAGTTTTGCAGGAATGTATAGTCACATATCGTGACCTCCTCAATATGTCCCTAAAGCATCTGTTTGTCTTTTTTTTTTTAGATTATTTATTTATTTATTTGACACACAGAGAGAGATCACAAGTAGGCAGAGAGACAGGCAGAGTGAGGGGGAAGCAGGCTCCCTGTTGAGCAGAGAGCCCAATGCAGGGCTTGATCCCAGGACCCTGAGATCATGACCTGAGCTGAAGGCAGAGGCTTAACCCACTGAGCCACCCAGGTGCCCCATCTGTTGGTCTTTATAATCAATCCACTACAGTTCTTCATCTGTGTAATATTTAAATTCTTTTGGTGACTCCTCTATCTCAGCCTGTAAATCCTCTTGAGATTAGAAGCTCCTCATGTTTATAGTCACTTATTTATTTTTAAAAAAGCATCACTGTGTACTTACATTGTCCAGGTACCATTTGATATATGTCCTGAGAATACAGGATAAAGAGACAGAATTCCCTTACCCTTGAAAAGGTCAGCATAGTGGGAAAGTGGCCTTGTACAGAAAGTGTCAAGTAGTAATCTTGTCTTAATTACCTCTTGCAAGGATGCCTCCTTCCTCTAGTGTTCCAGAATTTATTGAAAAAATTCAAGGAGAGCCTCCACCATTGGTAAACCAAATAATATCACTCTTGTTATTAAGATGTAAATTGTTCATGCATATCGCAGTTCTTTCTTTCCTGGTTATTACCTTCAGTCACTCTTCACACATTTTTTCAGTGCCTACAAAGTGCCAGGCACTGCGCTAGGATAAAAGTACAAATATGACACAGTGCTCCTGGCTCTCCACGTTGTTTATGTCACATCTCCTGTGTCCTTAAACCTCCAACACTTCCTCTTCCCTCACTCTCAACTGGTGATCTCACTTTACACTTTTTTGAAGGAATAGAAGCCAACAGGCAAGAATTACCTCATCTTCTCACCATCCAATTTACAACACATCTAACTCTGAATACATGTACTCTCTCTTTTCACAAGGAGGAAGCATACCCTCTCCTCTCCAGGGCTCTGGATCGCATGACTGACAAGCTTTACTCTGGCCATTATCTGCCCCTTTCTGCATCATGTCTTAAGTGTTATTTGTAAGTAAACTCTCTCTAGAGTTCAAAACCTTGCCAGCTTCTGCCCCGACTTTCAGCATCCTTTCATGGGGAAACTTAACAATTGTTGGTACTTGCTCTCTTCTTTCTCACTTCTCTGTCTCCGTTCAACCCACTGCAGTTAGACATCCAACAAGTTTGCTGAAATGACCTTTAAATCAAATCTGTCACCAGTGACTCCACCTTGTCAAGTACAACGTCAGTTTTCAGTCCTGTCTAATTTGACCACACTGCAGGATTTGGCAGAGATGCCATTTCCTCCTCCTTAGAACACATTCCATTGTTGGCTTCTATTACCAAATGCTCTCAGTTTCCTCCCACAACACTGGAATTACTTCTGGGTCACCTCTTCCTTTACTCCGCCTCTAAATATTAGGCATCCTAGGTCTCTCTTCTAGGACCTCTTTTCTTCCGTAGTTAGTCACTTCTCACTTCATAGGTGATTCTATCTGGTCTTGTTGCTTTCAATACAATCTATAGGCTGATGAATTACAAAATTATGTGTCTAACTCTGATCTCTCCCCAGATCTACATACTTGAATATTTAATACTTGAATATTCTCTCCTTGTATCCCTTAGTGCTTCTCAAAGGTAACAAGACAAAAATAGAATGTTTTCCTACCCCCAGACTTCTCCAGCTTGGGTAAAGCATTCCTGGTCACCCCGTGCTTCCTTTTGCCACGCCATCGGGCCCATCAGAGAGTCCTGTCTGCCCTCCTGCAAACTGGAACCTATGCACGCCTCTGCTCACCACCATACCTGCTAAGACCTTTGTCCAAACCACCCTCACCTCTGGTCTGGATGACAGGAATGGCCATCTGAACATTATGCTTACCTTCTCGCCCACTGCTAAAGAAGCCAGAGAGACTTTTAAAAAGGAAATCACATGACTGCCCTCCCTAAAACCCTCTGATGATTTCCTGTTGCCCTTAGAGTAAAACTGCCGCTCCTGTCCAAGCCTCTGAGACCTGCATAGCTTTCTGGCCTCATCTGCTACCACTCTCCTCCTCTTCGCTGTACTCTGAGCACATGGGCTGGCTTGACAGCCCTCATTGAATGCCAAAGACATTTCTGCCTTAGGATTTGCTCTTACTGTTCCCTATGCTAGAAATACTCTTCCCATGGATCTCTCCCCTAGGCGGACTCCCTCCCATCATTCACTTCCTTGAGCTGCTTGTACAAACGTTGGCCCCTCAGACCCCCCTCACCACTCTGCCCAAAGTGTTCTCCCACCCACTGCCCACCCCCGAAGTCATTCTATATCCCATTACCTATCCCATTACCCTGTTTTACTTTTTCAGAAGACTTACTATCACCTGAAGGTATTTACTTGTTCACATTTTTTGGTCTCTCTCCTCCCTAGAATATTAAGGCAAAGGGCATGGCCATCATGAGTCTTACTCAGCCCTGCATCCCAGGTGTCTGGTAAAGAGAGATGTTTATGTTTTTTACTTTTTGAAGATTTTATTTATTTATTTGACAGAGAGAGATCACAAGTAGGCAGAGAGGCAGGCAGAGAGAGAGAGAGAGAGAGGAGAAAGCAGGCTCCCTGCTGAGCGGAGGGCCTGATGCAGGGCTCGATCCCAGGACCCTGAGATCATGACCTGAGCCGAAGGCAGAGGCTTAACCCACTGAGCCACCCAGGCACCCCAGAGAGATGTTTATTTATTAAATAAATGATATATTGAATGAATAGATGAATGAATGAATGAATAGGAAGACATGAAAGACAGCATAATAACAACCCGCAGTGGTATAAACTGGTGTAAACTGTGACAGAGATAACCAACCAAGGAAATGGTCCATGAACATAAGTAGCTATCCAATTGCTAGATACTTCTGTATACTATGAAAATGTAAGATTACGTTTTTATCATTCATATCTTGAATATTTAAAAATAGTTAAACCAAACACCTTTCCATACAGAAAATCTCACTTTTTACCCCTTTCACTTTTCAGCTACAGGTGGTTCTTCCAAATTAAGGCTTATGTCCCATTTCTCACTTTCTTTTCAGGCTTACACAACATGTTCTTCAAGAAAACAACAGCAAATTAATAGAATAGAATAGTTATATTTTTGAGATGCTATAATTAAATGATATATTGGACTTTGCTAAGAGCAGGACAATTGCTTTCAAGACTTCTGTGAAATACTCTGATAATCAAAATTAATAGGCATATTTGAAATAAACTATCAAAGAGTGTCTTCTATTATGATCTTTAGGTCTTTATTTCTTATACTTTTTTATTGAGGTAGAACTGACATATGGCATTATATTAGTTTCAGCGATACGACATGATGATCAGATAATTGTATATATCACAAAATAATCACAATATCTAGTCAACATCCATCACCACACAGTTACAGAATTTGTTTTCTTGTGATGAGAACTTTTAAGATTTACTCTCAGCCACTTTCAAATATGTGACACATTAACTATAGTCACTATGCTGTACCCCATGATTTATTTATTTTATAGATGGAAGTTTTGACTCCCTTTACCCATTTTGCCCACTGCCTCTGGCAACCATCAATCTGTTTTTTATATCTATGAGCTCGTGTTTTTTGTTTTGTTTTGTCGTTTTTTAGATTCTACATATAAACGAGATTGTATACTATTTGTCTTTCTCTGCTTGACTTACTTCACCTAGCCCAATGCCCTCAAGACCCATTCATGCTGTTGCAAATGGCAAGACTTTATTCTTTTTTATGTCTGATAATATTCCATTATATATATCAATATATCTATATCTATCTATCTATAGATCTATCTATAGATCAATAGATATAGATCTATATATATATATTGTGATATATGTATCACAATTTTTTTATCCATTCATCTATCAATGGACACTCAAGTTGTTTTCATATATTAACTATTATAAATCATGCTGCAGTGAACATGGGGGTGCCTATATCTTTTTAAGTTAATGTTTTCATTTTCTTCCAATAAATACCCAGAGGTATTCCTGGGTATAGAGGTGGGATTCCTAGATTATATGGTAGTTCTATTTTTAATTTTTGAGGAAACTCCCTACTGTCTTTTCTGTAGTGGCTGAACCAATTTATATTTCTGCCAACTGTGCACAAGTTTTCCCTTTTCTCCACATCCTTGCCAACACTTGTTATTTCTTGTCTTTTTGATACTAGCCATTCTACCAGGTGGTTTGGATGTGCATTCCACTGATGACTGGTGATGTTGAGCACCTTTTCCTGTACCTGTTAGCTATCTGTATGTCTTCTAGGAAAAGGTATATTCAGATCCTCTGGTCATTTTTTTGATCCTCTGCCAATTTTTAAATCAGATTGTTTTTCTGCTATTGAGTTGTAGGAGTTCTTTATGTATTTGAATATTAACCCCTTATCTGATATATGATTTGACAATATTTTCTCTTATTTCATAAGTTGCCTTTTCATTTTGTTGATGGTTTCCTTTACTGTGCAGAAGCTTTTTGATTTGATTAGTCAGTCCATTTGATTTTGTTTGTTTGTTTGTTTTTTCCACTTTTGTTGTTTTTGCCTTGATATCAAATCCAAAAAATCATCTCTAAGACTGATGTCCAGGAGCTTACTGTTTATGCTTTTTTTTTAGCAGTTCTATTGTTTCCAGTCTTACATTCAAGCCTTTAATTCACTCTGAGTTTATCTTTGTGTATGATGCAAGATAGTGATCCAGTTCACACTTTTCCATGTGGCTGTCCAGTTTTCCCAACACCATTTACTGAAGAGACTGTTCTTTACCACTGTATGTTCTTGGCTCTTTTTTCAAAAATTAATTGACCACATATGTGTGGATTTATTTCTAGGCTCTCTATTTTGTTCTAATGATCTTACAATACTGTTTGGATTACTATAGCTTTGTAATACAGTTTAAAATCAGGGAATATGATGCTTTGTTCTTCTTTCTCAAGATTGCTTTGGCTATTTGTGGTCTTTTGTGGTCCCATACAAATTTTAAGATTATTCTATTTATGTGAAAAATTCCATTAGAAAATTGATAGGGATTGAGTTGGATGTGTATATTGATTTAGATTATATGGACATTTTAACAATACTAATTAATTAGTATTGAACATAGAATATCTTTCCATTTATTTGTGTCTCCTTCAATTTCTATCATCAATGTTTTCAGTGTATAGGTCTTACACTTCCTTGGTTAAATTTATTTATAGGTATTTTAATGTTTTTGAATCAATTATAAATGAGATTGTTTTCTTAATTCCTTTCTGATAATTAATTATCCATGTATAAAAATGCAACATGTTTCTGTATATTAATTTTACATCCTATGAATTTACTGAATTTGTTTATTAGTTTTAACAGTTTTTTTGTCGATTCTTTATGGTTTTCTATGTATAAGGTCATCTTATCTTCAAATAGTGACACTTGTACTTTCTTCCTTTCCAATTGAAACGCCTTTAATTTCTTTTTCTTGCCCAATTGCTCTGGCTAGGACTTCCAATACTATATTGAATAAAAGCGGCAAGAGTGGACATTCTTGGCTTGTTCCTGATCTTAGAGGAAAAGCTTTTCAGCTTCATACCATTTGGTATGATGTTAGCTGTGGGCTTGTCATATATGGTCTTTATTATGTTGGGGTACATTTCTACTATATCTACTTTGTTGAGAGGTTTTTTCCCCCACCATAAATGGATGCTGAATTTTGTCAAATGCATTTCTATATCTATTGAGATGATCACATGATTTTTAATTCTTCATTTTGTTAGTGTGGTGTATCACATTGATTTGTTGATGTCGAGCCACACTTGCATACTTGCATCCCTGGAATAATTCCCACTTGATTATGATGTATAATCCTTTTATGTATTCTTGAATTTGGTTTACTAATATTTTGTTGAGGATTTGCATCTATGTTCATCAGGGAGATTGGCTGGTAATTTTCTTTCTTTTTTTTTTTTTGAAGTTTTTATTTTAATTCCAGTTAGTTAACACGGTGTTATATTAGTTTCAGGTGTACAATATAGTGATTTAACGAGTCCATTCATCACCTGAGGTTCATGACAAGTGTATTTCATAATCTCCATTACCTATTTAACCCATCTCCCAATCCCCTCCCTCCTAGTAACCATCAGTTTGTTCTCTATAATTAAGAGTCTGTTTTGGGGTGCCTGGGTGGCTCAGTTGGTTAAGTGTCTGCCTTTGGCTCAGGTCATGATCCCAGGGTCCTAGGATTGAGCCCCACATCATGCTTCCTGCACAGCAGTGAGTCTGATTCTCCCTCTTTCTCTCCCTCCCCCCATTCCCCTCCCTCTTTCTTTCTCTCTCTCTCTCTCTCTCTCTTACTTTCCCTCTCCCTTTCCCCCTCCCCTCCCTTTCCCTTCCCGTCCCCTTCCACTTGTGCTGTGTCTCTTGCTTTCTCTCTCTCAAATAAATAAAATCTTAAAAAAAAAAAAAAGAGTGTGTTTCTTGGTTTGTCTCTCTTTTTCCTTTTGCTCATTTGTTTTGTTTATTAAATTTCACATATGAGTGAAATCATATAGTATTTGTCTTCTGCTGATGGCCTATAATTTTCTTGTCTTGTGGTGCCCTCATCTAGTTTTAGTATCAGGGTAATGCTTACTTCATAAAATGAGTTTGGAAGTTTTCCTTCCTCTTCTATTTTTTGGAAGAGTTTGAGAAAAATTAATATCAGTTCTTCTTTTTCATTGTTTGGTAGAATGCACCAGTGAAGCTGTCTGGTCCTGGACTTTGTTTGTTGAGAGGTTTTTGATCATTGATTCAGTTTCCTTACAGTCTGTTCAGATTTTCTATTTTTTCATGATTCAGTGTTGGGAGGTTGTGTTTTTCTATGAATTTATCCATTTCTTCTAGGTTCTCTAATTTGTTGGTATAAAATTGTTCATTATTATGACCTCTTGGTCTTCTTATGATCCTTTGTACTTCTGTGGTTTCTGTTGTAACATCTCCCCTTTCATAAATGATTTCATTTTTTTAAAAGATTTTATTTATTTATTTCACAGAGAGAGAGAGAGATCACAAGTAGGCAGAGAGGCAGGCAGAGAGAGAGGAGGAAGCAGGCTCCCCACTGAGCAGAGAGCCCAATGTGGGGCTTGATCCCAAGACCCGGAGATCATGACCTAAGCTGAAGGCAGAGGCTTAACACACTGAGCCACCCAGGCACCTCTTCATTTTTTTGAGTACTCTTTTTTCTTTCTTTTTTTCTTTTTCATGAGTCTAGCCAGAAGTTCAATGATTTTGTTTATCTTTTCAAAGAACCAGCGCTTAGTTTCATTGATCTGTTCCATTGTTTTTTTAGTCTGTGTTTCATTTTTTTCTGCTCTTCGTTATTTCCTTCCTTCTACTAACGTTGGGCTTTATTTATTCTTCTTTTTCTAGTTTCTTCAGGAGCAAATTAGGTATGTTTGTGTTTTTTTTGACATTTTTCTTGCTTCTTGAGCTAGGCATTTATCGCTATGAGCTTCCCTCTTAGAGCCGCTCTTGTTGCATCCCTTATGCTTTTGTATGTTGTATTTCCATTTTCATTTGTCTCAAGGCATTTTTAAAATTTCTCTTTTGTCATCATCATTGACCCTTCAGTTGTTCAATAGCATGTTGTTTAATTTCCACAAAATTGTGACTTTTCCAGTTTTCTCTTTGTAATACCTTCTAGTTTCACACCACTGTGGTCAGAAAAGATACTTGGTATTATTTCATCCTTGCTAAATTTGTTAAAACTCATTTTGTGTTGGGGCACCTGCGTGGTTCAGTCATTAAACGTCCACCTTCAGCTCAGATCATGACCCCACGGTCCTGGGATCAAGCCCTGCACTGGACTTCCTGCCGGATGGGAAGCCTGCTTCTCCCTCTCCTACTCCCCCTGCTTGTATTCCCTCTCTTGCTGTGTCTGCCTCTCTCTTTCTCTGTGTCAAATAAATAAATAAAATGTTTTTTTAAAAAACTCATTTTGTGGCCTAATGTATGATCTATCCTGGAGAACATCCCATGTGCACTTGAGAAGAATATGTATTCTGCTGTTTTTGGCTGGAATGTTCTCTATATATCTATTAAGTCCATCTGGTCTGACATGTCATTTAAGGCCAATGTTTCCTTATTGATTATCTGTCTGGATGATTTATACATTGATAATGGTGGGTATTAAAGTACTTACTATTATTGTATTGCTATCTATTTCTCCCTTTAGATCTGTTAATATTGTTTTATATATTCAGGGCTTCTATACTGGGAGCATAGATATTTACAAATGTTATATTCCCTTATTGGATTGACCCTTTTATCATTATGCAATGCCTTCTTTTCTTCTTATTACAGTCTTTGTTTTAAAGTCCATCTTGTCTGATGTAAGTACAGATACCCCAGCTTTCTTTTGGCTTCCATATACATGAAATATCTTTTTCCATCTCTTCATTTCCCATCTGTGTGTATCCTTATATCTGAAGTGAATCTCTTGTAGGCAAGATATAGATGGGTCTTGTTTGTTTGTTTTATTTTTTAAATTTTTTAGTCAGGTTTATTGAAGTAAAATTTATAAAAGATAAAATTCACACATTTTACATATACAGTTCTATGAATTTTGTCATATACAAGCGTATATAGTCATGTAATCACCACCACAGTCAAGATATAGAACATTTCCTCGGGCACCTCAGTCGGTTAAGCCACTGCCTTTGGCTCAGTTCATGATCTCAGGGTCCTGGGATCGAGCCCCGCATTGGGCTCTCTGCTCAGCAGGGAGCCTGCTTCCTCCTCTTTCTCTGCCTGCCTCTCTGCCTACTTGTGATCTCTCTCTCTCTCTCTGTGAAATAAATAAATAAAATCTTAAAAAAAAAAGATATAGAACATTTCCAGAGGGAGACCAAGAAACAGATTTTAAATATAGAGAACAAACTGATGGTTACCAGAGTGGAGGTGGGAGGAGGGTGGGTGAAATAGGTGATGGGGATTAAAGAGCATATTTACCATGATGAGCACTGTGTAATATATAGATATAGATTTGATGAACCACCATATTGTACACTTGAAACTAATATTACACTGCATGTTAAGCATACTAGAATTAAAAATTTAAACTTAATTTTATTTTTTTATTTTTTTTTTAAAGATTTTATTTATTTATTCAACAGAGAGAGATCACAAGTAGGCAGAGAGGCAGGCAGAGAGAGAGGAGGAGGCAGGCTCCCTGAGGAGCAGAGAGCCCGATGCGGGCCTCGATCCCAGGACCCTGGGATCATGACCTGAGCCGAAAGCAGAGGCTTTAACCCACTGAGCCACCCAGGCGCCCTAAACTTAATTTTAAAAAGATATAGAACATTACCATCTTCCCAAAGTTTCCTCATGTCTCTTTGTAACTGGTTATCTTCTTCCATTCCATGTCTACCACTACAATTTTGTCTTTTCCAGAATGCAATCATAATGATTTTTTAAATAATGTTTTTGTGATTCATTCATGTTACATGCATGAGTAGTCTTTCCTTTTTATTGCTAAGCAGTATTAGATTCTATGATTATACTATTTGTTTATCTCTTTATATCTTTCAGTGCCAGCTACATTTTGAGTTATATCCAGAAATATGGTTTTCTGGAAGATATTTTTGGTTCACTAAATAAACAATTATTGAGCCTCTATGCCTGTGGATTCTAAGGTGAATATGGGGCAGTTTTATTTAGAAGGGAAAATGACAGAGCAGGTGAAAGAACAGGACATGAAGTTTTTATTGTTTTTATAAAGGCTCTATGAGAAGGCAAGTTTTGTTAGACTGTGAAAACTCTTTGAAACATAAGTACATACAGTATTTAATTATGGAATTTTTTCAGCAAACCTATTTGTCAATTCTCTTTATCGTGTGTGTTCAATTTCATTGATTGTAATGTCCCAATTAAAATCTTATGATGGGATAATACAGTAATTAAGATCATATGGTTTAGACCCACAGTAACATGGATTCAATTACTGTGTTTGTTGCTCTTTCAGTATTGTAGACATTTGTTGTTTTGTCTTTCTGGAACAGCAACCCCTATTCTAAAAAATGCTCCCCAAACTGTGATTCTCATGGAAGCTGCCATCCCTTAGGCAACGACTCCTTGAGTACTGAATCCTCTTGGTTTCCTATCTTGGCTCTTCTTTTCCCACCACGTTTTTGTTTAGATGCCAGATCCCTCATTGTCTGTTTTGTGACTGATTCAAAAATAACACGGCTAGGTTTGGTGTTTTTTTTTTTTTAATTCTAGGAATTTTGCTAATCCTTTTAATGCATTATCTCATTTAATTGTGACAACCACAGTGAGTCATGATGCAGTGACTGTTATTATCCCTATTTTTCTCATGAGGAAACAGATGTTTAGAGATGTTTATAAAAGCCACAGGGCTAGTAGGAGGTGGGACCAGCTCCCTTCAAAGTCCTTGCTTATAGTCACAAAATGTGGGTCTCAGAAGTCAAAACCTCACTCCTCACCCAGGACATGTCCAGTGGGGCCTCTTGTCTCCTTGTGCTATGGTTGGGTGGAGGAGTATTCAATGTCTAGTTTCACCTCTACTGTACTTTAGCTTTACTGGCATCATGGATTCCATGAGTCTTGTTAAATACTGGGTAGTTTTCACTGCTATTTTTAGATCCTTAAACATTTAGCAGAGTGCCTCAGCCTTGTTATCACAGCCTTTGAGGGCCTTCAATATGATATTTATCTCTTTCAAAATAGACATAATCACTCTAATTTTACCTGTCTGTGATTTGTGGTTTTCTTAGTTTTCCCTGTTGTAGATGTTTTCTCCAGGTACTTTATGCTTTGCTACTTCTCTTTGGAACTGGAGCATTTTTTTCAATGGAACCGGGTTAATTTTTTTCATTTTGTTTAGTCTTTTTGGATGCTTCTCTTTTTGCACAAAGCTTAAGTTTGTTGGGACAGATCTGCTGAACTATTTTGTCCTGCCTATTACACTACAATGGACTAAATGGTTTTATCTCCCAAATTCGTGTGTTGAAATCTTAATCCCCAAAGTGATGGTATTAGAAAGTGGGGCTTCGTGAGGTGATTAGCCCTCATGTATGGGGTAAGTGCTCCTCTAAGAAAGACCCTTTGCTTCTTCTGCCATGAAAAGTTACAGTGAAAAAGATGGCAAGTGGGCCTTCACTGACAAAATCTGCGAGCACCTTGATCTTGGGTTTCCCAGGCTCCAGAACATGAGAAATAAATTTCTATTGTTGATAAACTACTCAATTTGGGTGTTTTGTTATAGCTGCCCAAATAGACTGACATATACTGAGAGCAGTGTCATTCAAACTCTAGGACACAACTCACTAGTGAGTTATGAAATCAATTAGTGGGTTGTTACTAGTATTTTTAAAACAGAAAATAGAACTGAAAACATCAGGGTGTATTATACATAATAAGGATTAATACAATTTTGTGAAACATTTGTGTCAATTGTGTGTGTATGTGTTACAATGTAAGATATATTTCTAACTGTGAGTGATGGTCAAGAGTTTGAGGATGGCTCTCTTAAAAAGTCTTCCTCATGGGACACCTGGGTGGCTCAGTTGGTTAAGCGACTGCTTTTGGCTCAGGTCATGATCCTGGAGTCCCAAGATCGAGTCCCACATCAGGCTCCCAGCTCCATGGGGAGTCTGCTTCTCCCTCTGAACTTCTCCCCTCTCATGCTCTCTCACATTCTCTCTCTCTCTCAAATAAATAAAAAATCTTCTTCTTTGGAATGTCCTGATTTATCCTATAGGAAGGTCACTTTTTCCTTCTTCTTTCTATAGCTCAATTAAACCACAAATAATGGCATTTACTAGATTTCACAGTTGTGACAATTAACTCAAGAACTGAAGCAGGGCACCATGGTGGCACTCTCAGTTAAGCATCCAACTCTTGATTTGGGCTCAGGCCATGATCTCAGGGTCCTGAGATCAAGCCCCATATCAGGCTCCATGCTCAGTGTGGAGTCTGCTTGTCCTTCTCTCTCTGATCCTTCTCTCTCTCTCTCTCTCTCTCTCTCTCTCTCTCTCTCAAATAAATAAATAAATAGAACTGAAGCATAGCCTGTAAGTATCCTAGATCTATGTCAATTTATGATGTTATAAAGCATTTCATCCTAGATGGAAAATTATTGACCAGCTTCTATAAAGTGCTTAGAACATTTCTTATCCCAAAAACCAGTGCATTCAATTTGTGCCTTGTCCTTAGAGATCTAAACATTTTGTCTCATATGGTTGGTTTGGTTTGGCTTGTTTTGGTTTCATTTTTTTAGTGCTTACCATGTTTTCTTTTGAATGCCAGGCATTGAAATAGTTACTAAGGATACACTGGAGAATGAAATAGACATAGCCTCTCTCCTGATAAAGCTTATTCTCTTCATTTGTGACAAGGACTGTTACTTATGTCCTACTGGTTTTATTTTCTTCCTCAATCCTCACTTATGGGACTTGACTTCTTGCTGAAATTTTTGCAGACCTCCTCCTTGTCCTTAACCATTTTGTGAAGCCTGGGTCAAAGGTGAAAGGGAGAGTTAGACTCTGTGTCTGCCCTGGAGAAAAGTGTAGCTTTCCTGCTTATGAGAAAACTAAAAGCTTTCTTAAGAGCAGCTGAGACAAATATCAAGCATTTTTTTTTCCTGTAGGAGATCACCAGGTTGACCTATGTAATCTTATCTATGGAATCCTCTTCCCGAAACTATTATCTCACTCAATCCTTACTCTTCTTAGGAAGGTTCTAATAAGACAAATATTCGGGATCCAACAATAACGGCTAGGATAACGGTGTCACTGGCTCTGGGAATCGTGACTACACAAATGTTTTAGAGAATGTTAAAAATGCTCACTCATGAGGTGTGCCCTGAGGAACTTATTACTATCAATGACTAAATCACATGTGTGACAGGGAGATTTTTAATTAATTAGAATGGATTCAGGGTTATTCAAGGTAAACACACCATTCAATATCAAATATTTGTGAACATCTCTTAAATCTATGCTAGGAATTCTGCTAGGCTCTGAGAACACAGCCAGACAATTGAAAAGGCTTGTCTGTGTTCACCATATCTAATTCCTCTCCTCCCATTCTCTTTTAAACCTACTCTAGGAAGGCTTTTCACCTCCACTACCCCCTCTGACACGGTTTTTTCCAGGTCACTAGGTACTGACCTTTCCACTGTCAAATCCAATAGTCCTTGGTCCTCCTCAGCCTCACGTAGCGGCAGCATTTCAGAGTTGCTCCCTCCCTCCTCCTGGAAAGCTTCTCTGCACTTGGCTTCAGAGATATCACACCCTCTTGGTTTTCTTCCCTACACGACGCAGGGCTGTCCCCCAACTCCCGTAAGGCCGCTGTGCCAGGTGGAACAGGTACATGCAAAACACCTGACTGACCTGCTGAACAAGCTTAAAAGGGAATTATGGAATCCTCTCTTTATGCTTACAGTACTTTATCAAGATATGAATTATAAACAGAAAATTATATACCCCTGGTTTGACAAGCATAGGTACCAGTGTAACTAACACTCAGATCAAGATGTATCACCCCGGAAATTCCCTGGTGCCCTTTTCCACTCACCCCAACCCAAAGGCAACCAATTTTCTACTTTCTGACATCGATCAAAGATTAGTCTATTCTCAAATTTCATATAATGGGAATAATACAGTATGTTACTGTCATGTGCTTCTTTCACCTGCATGGTTTTTAGATTCATTCATATATAAGGAGTCTATTCTTTCTTATGGCCAGGTAGTGGTCTGCTATATGAATACACCACACTTGTTTGCTCATTCTATTGATGGAGAAGCAGGTTATTTCCTCATATGGGCTACTGTGAATAAAGCTATGATAATAAAGTTACTAATAACATTTGCCTTTTGGCTGAAATATTTATTTCTCTTGGGGTATGTATCTGGAATGGAATTGCTAGGTAATAAGGTAGGTGCATGTCTAACTTTCTAAAAAACTGCCAGTTTTCCAAAGCTGTTAAACCACCACCTTCGTGGAGTAGTTCAGATTGCTCTGCATTCTTGCCAATACACAGAAACGAAGCAAGGCCAGCCCTCCCTCTGCTTTACCACCTGTCCCCTCAGTCCCCTAGATCTCCCTGTGAACTCTTGAACTGAAGGGCTGGAGAACGTTAAAAGGGAATGGTGGAGTCAGTCTTTTCAATATGAGTCATTCTGGTGGGTGTATAGTGGTATCTCACTGTGGTTTCAATTTTAATTTTTCTTATGACAAATGATGTTGAGAAAGCACATTTTCATAAGTTTACTGGCCATTTGAATATCTTCTTTATGAACTAATGGTTTAAGTTTTTTGCCTATAATTATAGTTTTGTTTGACTTATTATTGTTGACTTGCAGGACTCTATGAATCCTTCATCAGATATACGTACTGTGAATATTTTCTTCCAGTTTGTAGTCTGCCTTTCTATTTTCTCAGTGACATATTTTGATGAACTGAAATTTTAAATTTTGATGGTAATTACCTTTATATCCCGTATAGGGATCACTGCCAAGACAGTGAAGTTTTCCCCCCTACGTTTTCTCTCTTTGAACATTCACAGTTTCAGTTTTCATATTCAGCTTCACAATATTGACTTAAAAGACCACCGTCAGTCACTCAGATGTCTCTAGTTGTCTTAACTTTTCTCCTTGCTCCCATCCTTGCCCTCCCTGCTGCCCCTTCCCAAGGGGGCAGCCATAGTGACCCTTTAAAAACATCATTCAGGGACGTCTAAGTGGCTCAGTCCATTAATCTTCTGCCTTCCACTCAGGTCACGATCCCAAGGTCCTGGCATCCAGCCCCACGTTGGGCTCCCTCCTCAGCAGGGAGTCTGCTTCTCCCTCTGCCCCTCCCCACTTCTCATGAGCTCTCTCTCTCAAATAAATAAAAATCTTTAAAAAAAGGAATAAGGGCACCTGGGTGGCTCAGTGGGTTAAATAAAGCCTCTGCTTTCGGCTCAGGTCATGATCTCAGGGTCCTGGGATCGAGCGCCCGCATCGGGCTCTCTGCTCAGCGGGGAGCCTGCTTCCCCCTCTCTCTCTCTGCCTGCCTCTCTGCCTCCTTGTGATCTCTCTCCCTCTGTGAAATAAATAAATAAAATCTTAAAAAAAAGGAATAATAAAAGCTTGCTTTTAAAAAAGTTATTATTAAAAAACCAAAACATCATTCAGATCATGGTATTCCTCTAATCAAAAACTGGTGGCTCCCTATGTCATTCACAGTAAAACCCAAACTCCTCCCGGTGGTCCACCAGATCCCGTGAGTATGTTCACTGCTTCCATGCTGGCTCACTCTGCTTCAGTCACATTGGCCCCCTTGCCTTTCACAGAAAGTGAACACACCAGATAAACTCATGCCTTAGCACTTGCGTTTCCTCTGCCTCAAATGCTCTTTGCAGGTATACAAGCGAAAAATTCCCTCATACCCTTCAAGTCTTCATTCAACTGTCTCCTTTTCAATGAGGCTGACCTTGACCACAATGCTTCCTATCTTTGCACTTTCGGTTTTCTTAACCCTGCTCTGTTTGTCCACAGCACTTAGCACCTCATACATACATGCTGTTCTTGCTTATTTCGTTTATGTATTGTCTGTCTCCCTCTGCTACAGTATAAGCTCCCTGAGGGCAGTGAGTTTAGTCTGTTCTATTTGCTGACGTTGACAAGCCCATAAAACATAATCTAGAATGTAGAAGACAATTCACAAATTTTGGCTTTGTTTGTTTCACTTTTTAAAAATAGATTTTGTTTATTTTTTTGACAGAGAGAGACACGGCAAGAGAGGGAACACAAGCAGGGGGAGTGGAAGAGGGTGAAGCAGGCTTCCCTCTGAGCAGAGAGCCCGATGCAGGGCTCGATCCCAGGCCTCTGGGATCATGACCAGAGCTGAAGGCAGATGCTTAACAGGACTGAGCCACTCAGGCACCCTGTTTGTTTCACTTTTTATTTTATGAGTAAGCACCTCAAACATCAGAAAAGCAGAGAAGACAGTATAATAAACCAACAACTATCAATCATTGGGATTTAATAACTATTAGTATTTTACTATATTTATTTGTTCTATATTTTTGCTAAAGTATCTCAAGTAAACTGTAGATATGATGGCTAATCCCTAATGCTTCAGTATACATCTCTAAATAAATAAGGACAGATTTCTACATAATTCTAATGCCATTCTATACCTAATAAAATTGATGATAATTCTCTCTCTTTCTTACTTTCCATATCTAATTAGAAGTCAAATCTACCCCCTCTTCTTTGGTATCTTATTGCCATGTGTTTTATTTTTGTTTTAGACTACTGAAATAATAATAATTATTATTATAACAATTTATTATATTAATAAAGATACTTTATTGTGTATCTGTGCTGCTTGGAATTCTTTATTAACTCATTAAGTCCCAACTGGTCTTGTCACCTTAGAAAGTGAGCATGCCTTGTGATATGCATATTATATCCTAAACTTACACATCTCTGTTCCAAACATCCCCAGCTTTATCTCATATTTTTTCCTTTTTCCCTGTTAATCTGTTACATTATGGCCCCTGGTGAACCACATCTCCCAGTGTTCACACACATGTGTAGCCCCTTGCCCTTAAACTGGATTAAACCTGTGACTTGCTTCAACCAACATCATGTAGCAAAATTGACACTGTGCCAGTTCCAGGCCTCAAATTTAGGGAGACCCAGCAGCATCCATTTTGGCTATTGGGAGTCTTGAACCACCATGTAAGAAGTTTGGCTACACTGCTGCAGAGACCACATGGAAAGAAGCCACACAGAGAGGCCATGTCGAAAGGAAGAGGCCCTAAACTACAAGGAAAGAGAGAAAGAAAGCAGCTCAGCTGTCTCAGCTGAGCTTGGCATTGATTATGCAATGATGAGAAAATTAATGCGTTAACTAATTAGGTAAAAAAGAAATAACAAAATGGCCTTATCCTGGAACACCCTCACCAAGACCTTCCTCTCACTTTAGGTGGTGTTTCTCAAAGTCTGGCCTGAAGCCCACCTGTATCAGTATGACGTGGGGTGTTTATTTGAGAGGAAAATTTTTGATCCAACCCCAGAATCTCTTGGGCAAGAGGGGGAATCAGCATCATTAATAACACTTGTCTACTTTATTCACAGATGCAATAAAGTCTAAGTGTCTGCTTAAAGGCTTTCTCCTGCCTATTCTCCACACTGTTCTAAGCCTACCCTCTTTTTTTTTAACAATCTACTGCTCTACTCTCAGGAGTTTGATCCTGTTGGTTGCTCAAATGCTGGACCAGGATTTTAGGGTGGTCTGCCTGGTTCACTCACACTGAATCCACCTTATCTTCAGGATCCCTCTGGGTTTTGAGTTGCTTCTCGTGCTCCAACTGAAGAAACTTATGCCTTTGAAGACCCAAGGTCCTTAGCTCTGCAGACTCGTTCTGATTCCCATCTTATTTCTCAGCCAACCACATCAACTCTCCTCATCCTTAAAAATTCATGATGAAAGTCTATAAATATAGTTCAATGCATAGTTAAATATAGAAAAATATACGATGGCTTTGTCAATGAGAGTTGATATTAGTGAACTCAAGTCAGATCACTTGCAGGGGTGTGGTGAAGGCAAAAGTCAGATTTTGCAGTAGGTTGAAAAATGGGAGCTAGAGGTTCAAGAACATTTTTATCAAGATAGGAAAGACTAAGCATCTTACATGTGGAGGAGAAAGAGCCAGTAAGGAAAAAAAAGTTAACAAAATATGTGTGTTGAGAAGGGTGATCCAGAAGGGATGGGAATTGATTATAAAATAAGGTCCCAGAGAAAGAAGGAAGGTGTTACAGTTTTCTATTACTACAAAACAAATTGTTCCAACTATTTTATTATATCTCATGATTTGTGGGCCAGGGATTCAGGCAGAGCTCTGCTGGGCAGTTTTTCACCTTGCATAATGTCATATGAGGTTATTTGCCAGATCTGCTGGTAGATAGGTTAGTCTAAAAGGTCCAAGTAGTTTCATTCATATGTCCAGTACCTTGGAAGGAATGCCTAGAAGGTTGGACTCAGCTGAGAATGTCAACCACAAGACACCTACAGTCTCAGGCTTCCAAAAAGAATATTCCAAATGTCCTGGACAAAAGCTGCATGACTTCTTATGACCTATTTTTTTTAAGATTTATTTATTTATTTGAGAGAGGGGAGCAGGGGACAGAAGGAGAGAGAGAGAGAGAGAGAATCTCAAGTAGACTCCCTGCTGAGTGTAGAGCCCGATGTGGGGCTTGATCTCCTGGTCCTGAGATCATGACCTGAGCTGAAACCAAGAATCGGACACTTCACTGCCTGAGCCACCCAGGTGCCTCATGACCTAGTCTTTTAAGTGCCAAAGTCACTTCTGATTAATTCTATTGGTCAAATAAGTCACTATCCTGAGAAACTCAGCACAGATTCATGGGAGGGAAATTAGACTGCACTTCTTCGTGGTAAGAGTGTCAAAGAACTTACAGCCATTTTTAATTTGCTTTACAAAAGGGGTGAGTTAGATAAAATCAGAGAACACATAAAAGACTTGCCTTGGATATGAAGAGAGGCCACCTCTACTACACTTCCAAATGTTGGAGTATCCAGAGCTCTGACTCCAGCTATCTCTACATACTGGGTCCCTAGGTAATTTCATCTAGTCTTGTTGCTTCAAAAACCATTGTATACTGATAACTTTCAAGTTTATATCTCTAGACCCAAAACTCTCACCTAAGTCCAGATGTATATATCCAACTCCATATTCAAAGGATGTTTAGGATGTCTAATAAGCATCTCAAATTTAACATGGCCAAAACAAAGCTATTAATTTCTACCCCACCCAAGTCTGCTTTCTCCATCCTAATAAATAATACAAATATATACTTAGTTGCTCAGGACACATACCTAGGAGCCCTACTCGGCTCTTCTCCTTTCCTTACATAGCACACTCAGACTATCAGTAAGTATCTACTACGAATTCATCAACAGGTCCTATTGGCTCCAACTTCCAAAATATATCCTGAACCCAATCACTTCTCTCCATCTCCACTCTTTTTGTCTAAGTCAATGCCATCCTCACCTCTCACTGGTCTCTCTGCTCCACTCTTGATTCCCCATTGTCCCTCCTTCCACATGGCAGCTAGAGTAATCTCTATAAAGTATAAACCAAATATAGTTGACCCTTGAATGACATGCTTGTTAGGGGTAGTCACCCCTTATAGAGTCAAAAATCTGCATATAATTTTTGACTCCTCCAAAACTTAACTGCTAATAGCCTACTGTTGACCATAAGCCTTACTGATGATATACACAATTACTACATATTTTGTATGTTGTGTATATTATATACTGTATTCTTACAATAAGTAAGCTAGAGAGAAAAAAGTACCAGTCAAAAAATATAAGAAAGAAAATAGATTTACAGTACTGTACTGTAAAAACTCCACATATAAGTGGACCCACACAGTTCAAACCTGTATTGGTCAGAGTCATCCATAATGACTTCTTTAAAACCATCTATAGATTCCCACTGCAAGCAGAACAACCTACAAATTTATCATTGGATCGATGAGACACCCCCCAGTCTTGTTCTATCTGCCTCTGCTCTGGAGTCCACCCTTCCCCTCATCCCCATTGATCGTCTTTGGGTTCCATGAACACAAAAGACTTTGTCCTGCCTCAGGCCTTCCACCTGTTGCTCATTCTGCTTGGAGAGCTCCTCTGCTTCTTCATGTGGTTTCTCCTTTTTATCATTTAGGTGGTAATAAGTGACTCGAATGTCACTTTCTCAGAGAAGGCTTCCCCAACCACTGTAGCCAAAGTAGTACCCCACCTCCCCAGCCCCTTTGGCTCAGTATCCCAGTGTACCTTCTTCGTAACAATTATCAGCGCCTGAGTTCTTATTCATTTCTTCTTAATAGGTTTATTGCCTGTCCTCCCTCGCTAGAACATAAACTAGAAACATAAATAGGGGGCGCTATTACTGTCTGTCTTATTGGCGGCTGATTTTCCAGTAGGCAGAGCACTATAGGCCCCAAAATAGATATACAATGAGCATTCATTTAAATTGGTTATTTCTTGGGGTGCCTGAGTGGCTCAGTTGGTTAAGCATCTGCCTTTGGCAGGGATTTCAGAGGGTAATGAATCATTTTAGACTCTTCTCTCACTGTTCAAATGTAGTATCTTTTTAAAGATTTTATTTTTGGGGCACCTGGGTGGCTCAGTCTGTTAAACGGCTGCCTTCGGCCCAGGTCATGATCCCAGGGTCCTGGGATTGAGCCCAGCATCGGGCTCCCTGCTCAGCAGAGAGCCTGCTTCTCCCTTTCCCTCTGTCTGCCACTCCCCCTGCTTGTGCTCTCTCTGTGTGTCAAATAAATAAATAAAATCTTAAAAAAAATTATTTTTTAAGTAATCTCTACACACAATGTGGGGCTCAAACCCTGAAATCAAGAGACACAGGATCCTTACACTGAGCCAGCCAGGTGCTCCTCAAATGTAGTGTTTCTTTTTTTTTTCAAACCAGTAGTTGAAAATTCTGTTGTTTCAATTCTAATGAACATTTCTTAAAAACTAATTTTATGGAGAAAAAAATTTGATTTTTTTACCCTTTTAGACAGCACTGGCTTTCAAAAACACCAATCCCACAACTTTTACAATTCTGGCCTAGAACTGATTTCCTTTAATCCATTGTTTTTGTTTTGCTCTTGTTTCTGTTTTTGTTTTCCTTCCTCTTTTTACAGGGTCTGCTACATCTGGTCCTGACAACAAAAGACCAAACTCAGGAGAGCACAGGGTCAATGCTTTTTCTCCTTAGGCTTTTCATTACAGCCTTAAGCAATTCCTTTCATGCACCCATACCTACACTTCTATCTCTGTTTCCTGTCGATAAAGTCTAGGTGTTTTGCAAGAATTAAATTCATAGTTTAATATGCTTCTATCTCTCCTTCCCATCAACAATATATATCTTTTGCAAGATTTAAATATGTGTTTGTCAGAGGTGCCTGGGTGATTCAGTCAGTTGATTTCACTTGGGTCATGATTTCAGGGTTGTGTGTACAGCTCCCTGCTGAGCACGGAGTCTGCTTGTCCCTCTCCCTCCACTCTTACCACTCTCTCTTGTGCTCTCACTCTCAAATAAACAAAATCTTTTAAAATAAAACAAACAAACAAATAAATAAATATGTGTTTGTCATTTTTTATGTTTGAATAAAAAGTTTTGTTTGGGGTATATCTGGGCTGCAAAATTTATTAAACTTTTTAATCATGTTTCCTTAAAGTGGCTTTTATGACACTTTTTCTTTGGTTCATTTTTATTGGCTCCCATATGCCGCTCCTGTAGAATGCTGTGGTAAACTAGAGCTGAATTTATGAAGGTGACGAAAAGAGTAATTAAACAAAGAACTCCTTCTGATAGATGAAAGCACTGTTCATTATTTTCCATAGAGAAATGCACATCCATACACAGCATCACACCTTTTGGAAACCAGATCAACCTGCTGGACATGCTGAACTAGTTCTAGACTATTCCCCAAGTGGAATGCAACACATGTGATTCATTTCTGAGACCTTTCAGAAAGCCAGACATGTTCCGTGTAATATTGCATGTCAATAACTTCGTTCCGGTTTGGGAATTCCTTGCCTTTCTGTGGTTCACAAGTATGGCCAAAAAACCAGGATGGACACGGACACGCAGTCAGCAGCCAGGCACCCTGCAGGGCCCTCGCACCCAGCCCAGACAAGGCCTTTTAGGAACAAGCCTCTACTCATATGTGTGTCTACAGACCAAGAGCTCTAAGAAATGAAACATTGCTCAAACCTCTTTTAGCCTCTACCTGATCTGGAATCTTGATTAGGGAAAGCTTATTTTTAGAGTTGTCCACATTTGGTCAACTACACGTGTGGCAGGAAAGAACACAAAACTACTCTGCATGCCTGTCTGTGATTGGTCCCTCTTGTTGAACAGCAGGCGTGGGCTGGGACTTTGCCTGATCTATTTCCTTACCTCCAAGCAGATCTGGATGTAAACTATTCCTAGACTAAATAAATAGCAGTTTAACTAACTCTTGTGAATCTCCAAAGAAGATTCTGCAGCTCGTAGCAATTCTTACTCCAACTGGCCAAATGTAACCTTCGTTTTCCCAGGCTGTACTTGGGGGCTTTTGAGGATGTTGATGACAAGAGGGGTGGTGTTTGGGTCTAAGTTCCCACCCTGGTGTTCTTAGAAGGACACCCACTTCCTCTCGTTCTCTTTGGCCCTCAAGTGGTCTCTCGGGCCCTGGAAGGTCTTTCCTTGCTGCTCCAGGATCAGCCTCTGCCAAGGTTGCCACCAGGACTCTGCCAGTCTTTCCCCACTCCTGCTGGAGCTCTGCTCAAAGATGGGGAAGGGACTCCTACCCCCTTCCTTCTGGTGATTAATGTGGATCTTTCAGCAGTAAACTAGCCCTCAGGGCTATGCAGTTTTCAGCCTCACTGTTCTTTTTGTGAAGGACTTAAAACAAGTTTTCTCAGACCTAGGGCAGAAAAGCATTAATCTTTGTCATAATAAGCAATTCAGAGGCAGACAGCTACATCTCTTGGTTTTCTGATGAATTTTAAGAAGAATTTCCTGCCCTCCAAAGCAGCCCCATCCCTTTCCCCCCAAAAAATGGTTAGAAAAGGTCTCTTTCTTCTAATATGGTTTCGGAAACAGAATGCGGGTATTTTGGGGACTGACCATCAACCCTAAATTCTTGTATCATTTCCTCCAGAAGGCTTTGAGGTTTTGAGACCCTCATGCAAATATTACTCTCTTAATCTGGTATCTTAGACTTTACCAAATGAACTTATAAATTATACATCTTTCTATTCCCCTAGTTGACCAAGGTGGGCCTTGTCTATATAGCATCTCCAACACTTTCCAAGTATAATGGAATCCCCAGGGAGTTATGGTATATACCTCTGCCTCGTTCTGCACAGCTATTCTTGGCACCAGCTTCTCCTTTCCCCTAGTTTCAACTTACTCCAGCCTTTCCATCCTCCACCCAACTCCTGCACATTGTGATTACAAAGCTCTGAGATATTAAAAAGAGCCACCACCGATTCACTAAACACACCCACACACACACACACACACACACACAAGTTTTGAACTCTTGGATTTAAATTATTCCAAAGATGGAAAAATGTTTGCATGTTTGCTCCGGAGACAAAATAGGCAACACTTTCAAGTCAATGTTCAGAACTATTTTCCTATTGTCTATTGCGAACAAAACAGGCTTTTAGAGTTTGCCACCACCATAACCCAAGCCACCATCATCTCTTGCCTGAACTCCTAAACCACTTTCCCTACTTCTGCTGTTCCCCACGTCCAACATTCCCCACACAAACTCCAGTGTTCCTTTCAAATCAGGTCCTGTCACTTCCTTGTTTAAATCCCTTTGACGGGCGCCTGGGTGGCTCAGTGGGTTAAAGCCTCTGCTTTCGGCTCAGGTCATGATCTCAGGGTCCTGGGATCGAGGCCCGCATCGGGCTCTCTGCTCAGCAGGGAGCCTGCTTCCTCCTCACCCTGTCTCTCTGCCTACTTGTAATCTCTCTCTCTGTGTCAAATAAATAAATTTAAAAAAATCTTTAAATCCCTTTGATGCCTGCCCATTTGACAAAGAATAGAATCCAAACCCCATACTCTAGCCTCCAGGGCCCTGATGGTCTTACCTCTCCAACCTCACCTCCTGCACTCCCATCCCACCCCCGGTCCCACTCTTCTCCAGTGGTACAGTCCTCTCTCCCTTCCAGTGCCCCCAACAAGCTCTTTCTTGAATTAGGACCTTGTACTTGCTGCTCCACTGGCTGGAAAGGCTATTTTCCTGGTTTAATCCATAGCGGGCTTCTTCTCACTCTTTAGGTTTCAGATTAAATGTCACTTTCCTAGATGGGCTTTCCGTGCCCATCCTATTACGATAATGATAATTATTATATTGCTACTACTTGTACAGTCATAGTAGTGGTAGCATGATTAATGCTGACAATAGATAAGAAGAAGAGTAGGTCATCCCTATTATTCTCTATCATTGACCTTTGTTATTTCCTTCAAGACTTTCTTGTCCTTCATGGCTTTCTACTTGTTTGCTGGCTTCTCAACAGGATAAGCATTGTTTGCCTTGTTCACTGCTAGGTCCCTGGTTGAGTGACTGGCATATATACTAAGCAATTAGTAAATACTTGTTGAAGCAATAAAGTTTGAGGATTAGAAAGTAATTTAGAAGTCATTTTATTCACCGAGTCCCTTACCCTAATCCAGGGCTTTATTTTCAGCTCTCTGTCATGCAGAGGTTACTTTAATAGTGGTGTTTATGTTGGTGGAGAACAAAAAACCAACCAAACAAACAAAAAAAACCAGCAGGGAGGAGCTGTTTCCCTTTCTCTAATTGATTTTACCTTACTTGTCCTGGCATCAGCTTTGCTTTTTACCACATAGACAAATAGTCATATGAGTCGTTTATTCTTAGCTAAACAGCTAATCATATGACCACTCCTTTGGGGGCGGGGGTTGTTACACTCGAATGGGTTCTAGACTAACTGTCATCTAGTTGTTCAAGGAATCTTAAAGATTTTGTCTACTGATATCTCTAATTAGCCTTTAATGAAGTATTTTCCAAACCATGGGCTTAGACTCATTAGTGAGTAATGATATCTATTTATTACATCACAACTGGCACTTGAAAAATACACTGGAAAATACGCTTTGCATATGGTAGAGATAAGAACTGTCTGGTGAATCTTTTGTTTCAATCATATATTTGACTGTGTATACTATGTATGTCTTGAAGCAAAATATATTTCTCACTGTGGGAAATAAATAATAACAACAGCTACAACAAAGTCTGAAGGCCACTGCTGAAATGAACACTCGGTATCTTATGGTAGAAAGGAAGCTATCTGGCAGTCTTAGAATGGCATTTGGGTTGACCTTCTGGGCCCTCTTCAGCCAGAAAGTTGAGGCTGTTCAGGACTGAGGGGGATGAGAGTGATAATTCTGCCATACTTCTAAATGAAAGCACTACCTTGGAGCCTGGAAACAGAAAAATGTCATTAGCAACATGAAGACCACATCAGCTATTTGAAATAAACTACAAATACAACAAATACATTATTATTTTCCTTATTAGTTCTTCAGTACTTTTCTTCTGTATTCCTATATCAGCTCCTATAACTTTGGCTTAGCAGATTATGGCCAAAACAGCCAGGAATCGTACTGGTAAGAGTTGGGTTGGAAGGGAAGTGAACGAAGAGATTCAGGGGTTAGGACATTGTGAGTTCTCCTTTTTCATGCCACTTTTCTTCTGATGGCTTCTCCTTTTACAGAGAAGTAGGAAGCAAGATCACCCACTGAGAATGAGGATGGAAGTTAGAGGAGAGGAGAAGGCAGGAAGCTGTGGGAACATGAATGCATTAAGGAAATGTAACATGATTATGAGCAGCAGCACTAAGGGATGTGTATTTAAAGTGAGTCTGGGGGCGCCTGGGTGGCTCAGTCAGTTAGGCATCAGACTCTTGGTTTTGGCTCAGGTCATGATCTCAGGGTTGTGAGATGAGCCCCGTGTCAGGCTCCACACCAGCAGGTCGTCTACTTGGATTCTCTCTCTCTCCCCCTCTGCCCCCCTGCCGCTCTCTCTCAAATAAACAAATAAATATTAAAAAAAAAATAAAGTGGGTCTAGTGAGGAGAGTGGGTCATGTTCAGCTGGGAGATGCAGGCATGAGGCTGTCAGAAAGTTGAATTTAACCATAGATGAAAGATAAGTTTTGTTTAGGGAGATTGAATAGCCTAAACAAAGTTTGAGTGCCTCGAATTGTATGATGTGTAAATATACTAAAAAAAAAAAAAGCTTCTAAGACTCAGTAGCAATTCATTTGGCTCCAATGTCCACCCAGAAAACTGAGAAATAGCCTGGCGTTCTCTTCCTGCAAGTGAAACAGGTAGCACCCCACACTGAATTAAAGAAGCTAACTGGAGGTCTCCCCAGGTCTTCTGACTTAGCTGTGACTTTCTGCTACAAGGGCCATTCAGGTGTCTGACTGAGCCACCTGTTTTCATGTTTTGCAATGTCAGGAGGGCCTTTTATTTCCACAATGACCAGAAATAGCTGAAAAAGACTGAGTCCCCAGTATGAAGTGAGAACTATAAACAGTTCACTGGACAGTTAATTTCAGCAAAATTCCAGAATATGTCAACAAACCATATTTAATATTCAGTGGGGGATTTATTTCTCTGCAGTGAGAAGCCAGTAAAGCTAGGGATTTAGCTCTAGTCTAATATGATGTCTTCTTTTCTTGCATTAATCAAATCCAGACTCAGTTAATCCTCTCCTGTTTTTATCTTAAGATATCCCACCTTAAGATCTGTACCTTGTTGAATCTGAGTCTTTATAACTATCTACAAAAAATGTTCACTCTCTACTTCATATTCATTTACAATAATCTTTGTCTTTTTGTCTTTCATTCAACAAATCTTTATCAAACGCATGTCATATGACCAGACCATAACTGGCCCTGGAGATACAAAGTAAACCAGCTAAAATTATCTCTGTCCTTCCAAAACTTTCTCTCTTAAATAAGCAGTCACAGTGGGTTGTGCTAGGTGCTTAGAAAAGAAAAGATGAAACATAGAGTTGTCAGATAAAATACAGATGTTCAGTTAAATTTTAATTTCAGATAGATAATAATGTATAAGTATATCCCATGTAATCTGCAAACCCAAAGAAGTTCAGGACAGAAGTTTTTAACCTAGTCTAAGGGGGTGAGAATATGCTTCCTGAAGAAAGGGACACTTAAGGGGCTCCTGGGTAGCTCAGTCGTTAAGCATCTGCCTTCCGCTCAGGTCATGATCTCAGGGTCCTGGTATTGAGCCCCACATTGGGCTCCCTGCTCAGGGGGAAGCGTGTTTCTCCTTCTCCCACTCCCCCTGCTTGTGTTCCCACTTGCATTGTCTCTCTCTGTCAAAGAAATCTTAAAAAAAAAAAAAAGAAAGGGACATTTAAACTGAAACCTAAATTGTATTTTATGTACCAAGTCCTTATCAGTGATCACTGCAAAGTAGGATCCAGTTCTCTTTGCAAAGTGCTTTGCCCATTCTTGGGGTGCGGCCATTGTCTCTTTCTCCAAAGTGTTTTTCCCATAGTAGGAGGAGAGAAGGTCTTTTAAACTCTTCTCTTTAATGTAAAAAGAACAACTTTCAAATTGGAGTCTAAGTTGAAAATTCATTGTCCTCATTTGACAGAAACTGGCTGCCACATAACTTCCTGTGCTATACTATTAAGTACTCTTCTGGGTTTCAGTGGCTCAAGGTTTTAAGGTTTTATCACTCATACCCATACCTGGTTAGCAAACACAACCTATTTATTGGTGGTATAATTTTTTTTATTGGTGGTATAATTTTCAAGATGACTTTTGTTTAAAGATTTTACTTATTGACACATAGATTTTACTTATTGACACATAGATAGTGAGAGAGAGAGCACAAGCAGGGGGAGCTACAGGCAGAGGGAGAGGGAGAAGCAGACTCTCTGCTGAGCAAGAAGCCCAATGCGAGGCTTGATCCCAGGACCCTGGGATCATAACCTGAGCTATAGGCAGATGCCTAACTGATTGAGCCATCCAGGAGTCACCAAAATGAATTATTTATGAATATTTGTATATTTTTCAAATAGGGTACATATTAGATGCGTGAGTGTGTGTGTGTGTGTGTGTGTATGTGTGTATATATATATATATATATATATATATATATATATATATATATATATATA
>LNAC01000278.1:135804-216240 GCA_002007465.1 Ailurus styani
TATATATATATATATATATATATATATATATATATATATATATATATATATACCAGTCTGATTCTTGATTTCAGCTCAGATCATGATCTCAGGGTCAAGAGATCAAGCCTGCATCAGGCTCCATACTGGCTGTGGAACCTGCTTAGAATTCTCTCTCTCCCTCCCCACCCCTACTCTCACTCTCTCTCAATATATAAATAAATAATTAGAATTATATATATATGTGTGTGCATAGACACACACACACAGTTAGTTATAGTAGAAATGCTATCCCAGGTTTTCCCCCGCCTGAGTCTCTTCTGTCATTCTCTGTCTTCAGAACTATTTCTGACTACTGTACAGTGTAAGAATGCCAGCTGTTTCTGGGGAAAACAACAACCAAACCAAACCCTTACCACTTCTCAATAAGTGGTACTAAAAATACTAGAATATACTTCTGTGGTTTTCAGTGACTAGATTATTTCAATCAGCCCATTTATAAGCATTCAAACTTGTTAACCACCAAATCAGCTGGGCAAGATGTCAAGGTGGTGAAGTCAATTCTTTTGGATAAACTCCATCATTGTCACCTGTAGAAAAGTAACTGTTTATATTTTGAGGGAATGTCATCACAGACAAAAAAAAATTACCAATACCTCTCTCAATTCTCTTTCAGTCTGACCTTCAAGGTGAAGACATGCATCAAGAAGGTCTGTCTGTGTAACTGCAGACCATCACACCCCTGGCTGCCCCTCAGCTCAGTGGCTTTCGCTAAGGAGAGAGATCAGCCCTGCCAGGATCCACAAGGTCTATAGCACGGCCTTTGTGTAGTGGACACATTTTGGGACATCCTGGTAGCTCACAATGAACCTTTAACTTGCCCCTCACCCACGGCAACATCTAGCCACAGTCACTGGGCTGGGGACTAGGCTGCTAATGCAAGCCGAGCACATCTCCTTTGCAGGGAATTTGGAAGAGGGGATGGGAGAGAGAGAATGAGTCTTTCCATGTGGCTGGATCTATAAAAACAAATTTGGGAGCTGTGGCTGCCATCTGCCAAGCTGCCAGATGGCTCAAACAACCGAGATAGCCAGATGCTGAGGGAAACAATGAAGTGAGAGACAGGGAGTTCTCTGAGTTCTGCTGACCTTCCTGTTCCAGTTCCAGACCTGACACCTGGCTGCTTATATTCCTTAGCTCAGTGACACCCTGCTTTCTTACAGTTTCTCCTTTTTCTATTTAGAGTAGTTCAAGCTGGGTTTCTACTATTTGCAAACATAAACATCCTGAGGAGTCAGTCATACAGTGCCTGGCTGGCTCAGTCAGTGGAGCCTGTGACTCTTGATCTCAGGTTTATAAGTTCGAGCCCCACATTAGGTGTAGAGATGACTTAAAAATAAAATCTTAATAGTAGACCCCCAAACAAAAAAACACCCTGAGGCAGCCTGACGGCTGGGTGTTCTGCCACACAAACCCTATGGTGAGACATTGTTCCTCCAGGCCTCCTGTGGTGGGCACACTGCTCTTTCTTTAGTTCCTTGAAATAACGAAACGTGAATGAAATAATGAAATAATGAAATGAAATAATGTATGTAAAAATTCTAGAAGAGAATAAGCACATGGTAGCCACTCAGTGTCTGATGGCTACAGATGGAATAATGGAATGGTGACCTATAAATATTCTGGCTCTTGGCCCAGTAGCTGTGGCAATGCTGTCACTTGGTATCCAGGGACAGGTGTAAGTGGCTCTTTCACTGTAAGCTATGAGATACTTAGGTGGTTTTCAATTTCTCTGATATTAACATTACTTTGTGATGAGGATCCTCACAACTAAATCTTCAGGCACATATATTTTTATTTTCTTAGGATAAATTCCTCTTAAGTGAAAGCACAGGTATGTTGTTCTGGTTCTTGATGCATATTGTTAAAATTCCCTCCAAAAACCTGTCCTAGTTACACGTCCACCAGCAGTGTATGCCTACGTATCAGTGTGGTAGACAACCAACTGTCCCCCAAAGCCATCCTCCCTTTCTTCCATAATAATTGAGTTTGAGCAGAGTACATGGTAGCCCAGGTTGACTGCATTTCCAGACTCCCCCTGCCACCAACTGTGATCCTGAAACTAACTTCTTACCATTGGTTCATGAGATTTGCAACTTCGTATCATTTACTTAAAAGGAAACTCCTTGCCGACCAGTGCTCTTTTGCTCCCTGCTCCCAGGTTGAAACTCAAGCCCACCTTAGACATGTGAATGAGGGCAGCATTCTAGGGGACGGCAGAGCAAAAAGCCTGAAGGATCTTGGGACCCTACAGGACTTCATGGAGCAGAAACCCATCCCTCTAGTAGCCTGGAGTGCTCACCTCCAACCTGTTACATGAATGTCTCCTTGCTACAAAAATCTTAGCTTATCTTTTTTTTTTTTTTTAAGATTTTTTCATTTGAGAGAGAGAGATGGAGTCAGAGTACAAGCAAGGGGAGAGGCCGAGGGAGAGGGAGAAGCAGGCTCCCAGCTGAGCAGGGAGCCAGAGCAGAGCTGATCCCAGGACCTGGAGATCATGACCCGAGCCAAAGGCAGATAGATGCCCAACCATCTGAGCCACCCAGGCGCCCCTTAGCCTGTATCTTAATAACATAGTGGGGGTTAATACATTTTTATTAGTAATAGACATGTTGGAATACTAATCAATTTTATATAATTAGCAGGTTATGTATGACTGTATTATCTGTAATCGCCCAAATGATGTATCCTCTCCTTATATGTTTCAGTATTTCATTTTTAAATAAGGATTATTTATATCTGTTTTAAGAAAAATTTCCTTTATTACAAAAAGTGCACCAGGTTTTAGTGCCACTCACTCTACCCTTAGTTTTCACAAGGTTTCTTCAGCATTAATGCACAGTGTGCCTTTCCTTACAGCGAGCTACTGAATTTCAGGCATATAATTGACCTAAGCAGGTTAAAGCATGTACTGTGGAGTTCCTTGTTTATTTCCAAGTATAAATTCACAGTTGATTATACATATTTTGTGGGATTATAGGTCAGATTTCTACAAGCCACTATTGACTACAGTGACCATAGTCTAATTTTTATAAAAGTAACTCCCTTGCTATTGCACTGGCCAGATGTTAATTACTTCTCTCCTGTGGGAAGTGTGTTTATATTACACTGATGCTCTATCATCATACATTTGTTGAATTACATATGAGAGCTTCTAGGTTATTTATGGATGATTCTAGGAAAAAAGTGAACATTAAGGGGATTTATGCAAACTATTCCTAAATAGATGTCTAATATTTTCTTTGCTCATTAAGTAAACATCAAATTGTTCTGTGATTAACATCTTCTTTGCTCTCTTTTCTCAAGGATCGCAGCTCTGTGTTATCTACTGCCCATGTATGAAAACAGTTGCTTCATTTATTTTATCCAGTTTTATGGTTATTTACTGTGGGAGGGTAAATCTATTATTCTGTCATGGCTGAACCAGATATCACTATGAAATTTTGAATCCTATTTTTCTACTTTAATGCCATATGATGAAGATGCCATGTGATAAGATTACATACATTAGTAAACATTCAGGAATCAAGATAGTCCTAAGAACTGGGTTATACCGTTGGCCGTTCTTCAACTGGCAGTTCACTGATTCTTGAAGGTAACCATGATTCTCTCCATTTTTCCTTTCTCCTCCCTCATCTGCTGCTGACTCTAACTCCCTTTTCATCTCTTCTGTACTGCACAGCTTCTGCTTCTCATTACTTTGGTCCCCTGAAGGCTTATAACGGTCTCTAAGAATCTTTTCCGCTCCCACTTCAGCTCCTCCTCCCGACTACTAACTTGCCCTCTGTATCTCACACTGGAACTCTTGAAGAAATCATCTGATCAGTACCCTGCCCCACTCTGGTGAAATGTGGGGGGCCAAGGCCTTTTTCCTAGCTATGGCAGGGAAAGCTAATGAAAAAGAGAAGTGGACTGGTCACTCTGCTGAACATAGCCACCCAGGACTTACTCATCAGGAAACATGGAAAGAGTTCTGCTTGAAGGAGCAGTCAGTATGGCAGTTACTGAGATTGGCTCTATAGTGGTGATTTATTTACAAATCTCTCTCCTTCTAAATGTGACCTTTTGAGAGTAGGAGGCATGTTTTAGGTATTCTTTAATGCTCAATGCTCCGCACATTACTTGGCACATAATAGGTCCTCAATAAATTTTACTGACTGAATGAATGAATTCATGAATGGCTATCTTGGCTCCCCAGCCAGACTGTTGGCTCCCTTGATTGGCCCCAGAGTTTAACACAGATCCTTAAAATTAATAAATTACAAGACTACCCTGGGGATTGTTTTAATAAATGCTGTTTAAAAAAATAATTGAAGTACTAATAGAAGGGTTTTGTGATTTTGCTTCATTGATTTTTAATTCATATTCACATCAATTTTTAATCTGTTTTAGAGCCACCTGGGATAAGAATTTGTCTTCTCATGCATCTTAAATACTCCCCAATTAGAATTTTAAAAACACTGATTTAGATCGGTTTTCCTTAACTTGTCTGAATAATATTTTACAGCAGTTCTCTGCATAATGAAAATTCCTTTCTGCAGATAGCAGGTATGCCTTTACTTGTTGACTTTTCTGTGAGCTAGTGAGTCATTGACCCTGAAGCTTCAGTGGGGGTGGTTTGCACCACGGATAACTTAATCATCCCCATGGTAAAAAGGAGCCTTCTTGCCTACTACTTCTCCCACATCTTTGTTATATTTAAAGGAGGAAATCATTATTTACTTTAGATTTGATGTTCTGATGTTTTTCAGGACACAAACTCCTAACCTCAGCATTGTTGTATATAAAATATTCCCATAGCTACAATAAAAATAGTATTTTTATAAATAACACCTTACAAAATAAAAAATCATCTGCCAATTCTATGGCATTTTAAGATTCAATACTTTACTTCTCAATTTTCCATCCCAATTATGAAGATATTGGAATTAAACTATACTTAACTAACTGGCTAATTGATGACTCTTACACATTTTGTAAAGGCGACCACTAAGTAGCATTATAGGTTTAATTTGAAAATATGTTTGGGAATGCCTGCGTGGCTCAGTCAGTTGGGCATCCAACTTAGGATTTTAGCTCAGGTCATGATCTCCTGATTTCAGCGTCCTGGGATCAAACCCCATGTCGAGCCTTGTGTTGAGCCCTGTGTTGGGCTCTGGGCTCAGGGAGTCTGTTTGTCTCTCTCCCTCTGCTCCCCTCCCTTCCCTCCTGCTCTCTCTCCAAAACAAATAAATAAATAAAATCTTTAAAAGCAGAAAATATGTTTGCTTATAAAAAATAATCCCTGTCCGTTGTAGTTAAATTAGAAAATAACAACAGGCAAAAAGAACATTCAATAATAGTAGTCTCCCTTCCCCACAGCTTATTATATGTTTCCAATACCTTTCCATTAAGTGTGTCTGTGCATGTGGTGGTGGTGGAGAGAGAAGGACAAAGAGATAGAAAGGTGCACTCTCACACCCATAACCCTCCACCCACCCCCAGCCAATACATTTTGCTCTGTATCCCAAGTTTTTTATTTAACAATATATTGTGGTATAGAATTGTCGAATCACTACATGGTACACCTGAAACCAATAGAACACTGTATATTAACTGTGCTGGAATTAAAAAAAAATAAAATTCAAAAATCACAAAGGCAAAAAAACCCACCCCAGTGTACTGTGAACATTATTCAAATATACGGTTGACCCTTGAAAAAGACAGGTTTGAACTATGAAAGTCTACTTATATGGGGATTTTTTCCATAAGGACAGTAATGTAAATGTATTTTCTTCCTTGTGATTTTAATAACATTTCCTTTTCCCTAGCTTACTTTATTGTAAGAATACAGTATATCATATACATAACATACAAAATATGTATTAATTGACTGTTTATGCTATTGGCTTTGGGTCAACCATAGCCTATTAGTAGTTAAGTTTGAGAGAAGTCAAAAGTTATACATGGATTTTTAACTACACGGGGTTGGCACCCCTAACTCATTGTTCAAGGGTTAAGTGTATTTACTACACTGCCATTTTTATTGGCTGACTAGCATAGATGTTTTGTTGAATGACATTACCATATCTCGTTTAACCAATACCACTTTTGTTGGACATTTTATTTTTTTTCAGTTTTTCACCAATATCAAACATAAACCCAAAAAGAAAAAGGAGATAGAAAGGGACAAACAGGGTAGGAGGGAGGGAGAGGAGAAGCAAGGAAGGAAACTGCAATAAACATCTTGTGGCACATATCATTAATTACTGTCCAAGTATATATTTCCTTAGCACTATTTTGACGTGGAATTGCTGGTTAATAGGTACGCACTTTTCAGACATTTTGTCAAAGAGCAACTGAGATTATCCTCTCTAACCCTGGATATTATCTTTTAAAATAATCCTTCTCAATTAAATAGGTAGAGTTGGCATTATAATATACATTTTTTATTACTGATGAAAAGGAAAAATATTCATCTTTAGTGACCCGTTTTATTCTTTCTTTTCTCTCTTACCTACAGAAGTCCTTTACCGGGTTTTCTATTTATCTTTTTCTTGTTGATTTGTAAGACTTCTTATCCCTTTGTCCCTACCCCCACCTACCCACAATGTGGGCTCAAACTCACAATCCTAAGATCAAGAATTGTATGCTCTACTTACTGAACCAGCCAGGCAGTCACCCCATATTTTCCTCTTTCTAGTTTGGCACTTGTCCTTTAATTTGGGGGTAATTTTTTTCCCTTCCCTTGTCTTTTTATTTGTTGGTGATTTCTGAAATAGTTTTTGATTTTTTATATATTCTATTTACTTTTTTAAAAGATTTTATTTTTAAGTAATCTCTACACCCATCTTGGGGTTTGAACTTACAACCCCAAGATCAAGAGTCAAATGTTCTGGGCGCCTGGGTGGCTCAGTGGGTTAAAGCCGCTGCCTTCGGCTCAGGTCATGACCCCAGGGTCCTGGGATCGAGGCCCACATCGGGCTCTCTGCTCAGCAGGGAGCCTGCTTCCTCCTCTCTCCTCTCTCTCTGCCTGCCTCTCTGCCTACTTGTAATCTCTCTCTCTGTGTCAAAAAAAAAAAAAAAAAATTTAAAAAAAAAAAAAAAAAAGAGTCAAATGTTCTACCAACTAAGCCAGCCAGGCACTCCATTTTCTAAATGTATTTTAAAAATCAATCTTTTGCTTTACATTTCAAGCAATTCCCATTTCCAAGATTATATAAGTATTTTTATATTTTCTTTTAATAATAATATTATGATTTTGTTTTTATATTAAAATCTTTACTCAACCAGGAATTTATTTTGGCACACTTTTTTCCATCAAACAATTAGGCACCAGATCCTTCATTTATTGTTTAATTTATACTTTCCTTGCTGATTAGGAATACTACTTATTGGGGCACCTGGGTGGTTCTGTTGGTTAAGCAGCTGACTTCAGCTCAGGTCATGATCTCAGGGTCCTGGGATTGAACCCTGTGTCAGGGCTCCTTGCTCAGTGGGGAGTCTGCTTCTCCCTCTCCATCTGCCTCTGCCCCTTTCACAGCTTATGCTCTTCCTCTCAAATAAATAAATAAGTACAATCTTCAAAAAAAAAAAAGAGCCACTTATCTACTTGTATCTGAATAACTTTGAATTTTTTTTTTAACTTTGAATTTTAATGTGAAAATATAGAGCTTCTTGACAGATCTAACCATTTTCCCTCTCAATCAGCAAGTGTGTGGAAGATGAAGAGATGTCAACTCAAATGCCAGAAAGATACTGAATGAATATCTGGCTTCTTTTTTTTAAATCAGAGAATATTAAAAATATTTTATAACAATATCATTGCTAAAATTGACTTCTGCTATTGAATATTTTAAGGTACATGTCTTTTTTAAAAATCAAAATGTCTACCTAAAAATGATCTAAATATCTTAAATTTTTTATTGCTATGTATCTGGGCTGTAATGACATATATTTTATGATCATATTTTACTCAACAACCCAATAAGATATTCCTAACGTATTATGTGTTTAAGTGCATAAATATATATATTTATTGTCATTATTCAGAGGTTAAATATTATTTATGAATTTCAAGTGCTCAACAAATTTCAAATACACTGGTAACTTCCTATAGGGTGTTCACAGATCTTAAAGTTAAATGTATTGGTTCATGGCTTTCCAATACAATCAACATAATTACACTGCGGAAATTGAAATCAGCTTTGCTATTCTTTAAATTGAAGCTGCAAACACATAGAGAAGCATCTGTGTAAAATTTGGATCTACTTTTGTGCTTTAGATGTTCCTTTGGTCTGAACAAAAAAAGTCACACATGCACACACAAACACACACAAATCACATTTGATCAAAACAATAAACCTACTTTTAGTTTTGGTTAACATGACAGGTTTGATGGTGAACACTGTAAACTGGGATTTACTTGAAAACAATGACGTTTTCAACCACTTTTCCTGTCATATAGCCACAATTAAGTCAGTTATGATCAGGTGCTCCTAAAAATACTGTAATTGGACATTTAATCCATGCAGGATCTCATTGTGGTAAATGTTGGCTTTAACCATGACAGTGATTTAGGTCATATTACATAACTACAGTCATAAGGATAAATCTGTAGAATTTTATATTAGGTCACTTCAAGGATGGATAAATATATATAACTCACTTTTCTTCCCTCACATACATTCTAAGGCACTTTTAGAGATATTTTGGTACATTTGATAAATGTTAAAAATAATACTTGCTATCAAACACCAAGATTAAGTCCTGTGTGTGAGCCTGACTGAAAAAAGAGCTACATCGTGATTACCAAGAGAATGGCCTGTGAATTGTTTGGGCAGACTGTCTAAAGCCTGTTCTTTTCCCAGTGCTCATTTACAGTGAAGAAAACAAGTCAGGTGCCAGGGGAATTTAGCCTGAAAAAGGCTTATTTTGTCCCCCCTTGAGACAAATGTGATTTTATCTGTTGGCTCAAATTACAAATTGTGGCTGTTCTCCAAATCAGGACTTGAGGATTTTTTTTTAACGAATGTTTCTCATTTCCTTCCCTTTAATCATGCTTTCTATAGATTATTGAAAATATCTACCACTCCATCTCTACGGGTCTCTCACAGATTGTTTCTATTTTACCTACTCTAACTTTCTGTTCCATGATAAGAATTGCTTGATCAATTCCCTCCAATTTTCTTATAAAATCCAGATTTCTGGGGTGCCTGGGTGGTTCAGTCGGTTAAGCAGCTGCTCAGGTCATGATCTCAGGGCCCTGGGATCCAACCCGACATTGAGCCCCGCATCGGGCTCCCTGATCAGAGAGGAGTCTGCTTCTCCTCCCACCTCCTTTCCCCCTCCTCCCTCCCCACTTGTGTTCACCCTCCTGCTCTCACTCTCCCTCAAATAAATAAATAAATCTTAAAAAAATATCCAGATTTACCTGCCAGTCTTAAGTAGGTGATGATGCTTTCCCTTGGGAATTTTCTCGATTTCACTCCTATTCCTTGTCTTTCTCTCTTTCCTTGGGATTGTTTCAGGCTTGGAACAAACTCTCCTGACCTGTCCTTTTCAGTTCACAGTCTTTGTTATGTTCCCATATGTCACTCCTGGTGTTCATAATCCAAAGTGATGGAGGCAGATCTGTGGACCACACATTGCTATTTTTATTTAATGGCTTAGTTCAGATCCTTTTTACTGAAAGATCCAGAAACACAGGTATTATGCAATTATGTCCATCTTATGCACCACTATATATCCAGTGCCTACCATGGTATGCTCAATACATTTTTACTGAATTAATAATAATGGCCACTGGGATGCCTGGGTGGTTCAACTCCTTAAGCATCTGACTCTTGATTTTGGGTCAGGTCATGATCTCAGGGTCCCACAATGGGCTCAGCCCTCACCATGGAGCATGCTCAGGATTCTTTCACTCCCTCTTTCTCTGCCCCTCCCCTGTTCTCTCCCTGTCGAAAAAAAAAATAGTAATAATAATAACAGCCACTATTTTACAGATCTGCCTATCAAAAGATAGGTATGCCATGCACAAGGCTATCTTTATTTTATAGATGAAAAGACTCAGAAAAATTAAGCAACTTGTTCTTGGTCACAAGGCTAGCTAAAGTTGAAGAGCCAAGACATGACTTAATCCTGGGTATAAAAGACTCAGTGCCCCGACTCAATGTGCACACTGAGTGCAGAAGCAATATAACCTAACTATGGAGAAGGGCTGTTCTAGAGCCAAACAGCATGAGTTTAAATCCTGACTTTCACTTAAGAGTTAATCTGAACTCTGTGTTTCGGTTTCATCATCTGTAAAATGGAGACTATTTATGGAACAAATATGCATTGGTTCCCTGTCCTTCCACCTCAGTGTTGTCTCCAATCTGCTGCATTGCCTTTGTTTGGTTTGACACAATCCATGCTGATGATCACCAAGGGCTAAGACCTCCAGAAATGAAGGTCTAAATCATCCTAGCCGGCAAAATCCACAGTCAGATGAGACATTGGCTGCAAGCAAGGAAACTTGGAATGGGCCAGTTATACTCTCATTAACAGTAGCAGGAATAAGTAGTCTGCACATATATTGCTGGAATGTCTGAGACTAAAAATTACTCTATTTTTTCCCTTTTAAATGAAGAACTATCCTTGTTTTCTTCTTCCTTTCTTCCTGTAGCAACCATAGCCATGCCTGTCTCCAACAATTATTTATAGAGTATACTGGTATAATTATACTGACAATTTAGTCCCGTATTGCAAGACCAGGAGAACCACACTTGGACGGAACTGTGCCAGGACTGAAGGAATGGGCATTTTACATCCGGAGATCAGGACCAGGAAAGCAACAACCCCAAGACATTCCTTCCACCAGCTGGAGGTATCTTTGGGCTTGGAAAGAGCTTGCCTTTGGGCAAGTTCAGGAGCTTTTTCCACTAGAATGGCTAGATTACAGAGGCTGGAGGCATTTTATTTTTCACTGCACATGTGGGGAAAGGCAAATAAATAATAAAACACAACAGATTTCCCTTAGGCCAGCCACGACAGCTCACAGGGACACCTCCCTCCCCAGCACAGGGGTGGAGCAGCAGCAAACATCCATATACATGACTTTGAGTCTAGTCATGACTGAGGGGTGGGGTGCAGAAAACTGACCCAAACTGGCCAAACAAAGTTGCTCCCCTGGAAAACTGAAATTTTGAACTGAGATGCAAAGAGACAGGGAGTTGTTTACAGCCCACCAGGACGAGTTTTTGGATTCCTACTACTGAATTTCCCTGGTTATACAATCCCCAAAGTCTGTAAGATACCCCAATAGCATTCTGGTAAAGTCAACTTGCTGGATCTGTTATTTGCAATCAGAAGAACCTTAACTACTATACTTCCCTGAATATCTTTCTCTCATGCTATTTCTTCATATGTTCCTTTGCCTACACCCCCCACCAAAATGTCAAAGTTCACCAAGAATGCTACAATATTCTAGCTCACTGAGCTTTTCCTATTCCCCTGAAAACCTGCTCAAGGATTACCCTCTCTGTGATACTTTCTTTCTTTCTTTTAAGATTCTATTTATTTATTTGAGAGAGAGAGAGAGGGAGAGAGCATAAGCTCAGGAAGGGGGGGGAGGGCAGAGGGAGAGGGAGAAGCAGACTCCCTACTGATCAGGGAGCCAAAGAGGGGCTCCATCGCAGGGCCCCGAGATCATGACCTGAGCCAAAGGCAGATGCTCAACAAACTGAGCCACCCAGGTGCCCCCAACCCTCTGTGATACTTTTTATTTTTTTAAGATTTTTTATTTATTATTTGACAGAGAGAGACACAGCGAGAGAGGGAAGACGAGCAGGGGGAGTGGGAGAGGGAGAAGCAGTCTTTCCTGCAGAGCAGGGAGCCTGATGCGGGGCTGGATCCCAGGACCCTGGGACCACGAACTGACCCAAAGTTAGACGCCCAACGACTGAGCCACTCAGGCGCCCCCTCTGTGATACTTTCAATCATCTCTCCATACTTAAATCTGTTTTGACTTGGGAGGTCCTCCACTGTGCCCATGGCTCCTATTATGCCACAGTCGTAGCACTTACCATTCTGCACTGTGGTCCCCGGTTGACTTGCCTGTCTCTCCCATTCGATGGCAAGCTCCTTCATAGAAGGGGAAAGTTCTCCTTTGACTTTATTTCTTCGGTTCCTTGTTACAGTCCCTGGAACACAGGAGACCCAGTAAGTAAATGGATAATTGAGTAAACAACTTCTGCTTCATCATGAGAACATGTTCAGGCTCACCTACTGGAAGAATGTGAAAGATGGAAAAGAGCCAAGGCCTTTCTAGACCTAAGGACAGACAGCTGATCCCCAAACATGAGAGTTTAGCCAAAATAAGTAGATCCACCTACCAAACCCATAGCTAACTCAGAAAATGAGTGAACTCAGTTAATTCTAGAAGAGCTACCCAACTAATAATACATTGACTCCTAAGAAATATTAAGTGGTTATTATTTAACCCACTGACCTTTAGGTTGGCTTATTAGGCAGCATTTTTGTGGCGATAAAGAACTGGTACAGTATCTGTGACTCGGGGATCACCAACTTGAGAGCTTTGCTAGCTAAACAAGAGACTTAAAATCCAAGGACAGTCTTTACGAGTCCCACTGTAAATGTGAAGATTGGATATATTTATAAATCAGTAGAAATGAAATTTCTCACTACTTGCTATAAGACATTTTAAAAACTAATTTAACATTTTTAAGTTACTTTAAAGGAAAATCAAAAGTAAAATTACCAATAACCTCTTTATTCCAACACAACCATGTTAATTTTTACGTTTCTATTCAGCCTTTACCCACATGCATATGTATTTTCATATAGTTCTAATAACAACAATGTTGTATTTTGTTTTACTATTAGAAGAAAGTACCATATTAATACATAATTATTTTATTGGCTACATAATAGCTCCTCAAATAGTTATAATTAATCGCTTCTCTATTAGGTTATTTTGTTGTTGTTGTTGTTGTTGTTGTTATCAGCAACGGGATAAAATACAGCTTTTTTTTTTTCCTTTGGTATTTTTATTTTCAGCATGAAGTCCAGGATGGTGTCTTTCTTGTTTATTGCCCAGGTTCCCAGGACTTAGCAAAGCACACAGTAGACACCTAATAATAATTTGTTGAATGAAAGCAATGTATGAATGAACAAGTGGGATTTACAGAAATAGGCTTCCTAGTTTCGCTTGCTTCAAATGCTTTTTAAATCAAATTATCATGGGTGCCTGGGTGGCTCAGTGGGTTAAAGCCTCTGCTTTCGGCTCAGGTCATGATCTCAGCGTCCTGGGATCGAGGCCCGCATCGGGCTCTCTGCTCAGCAGGGAGCCTGCTTCCTCCTCTCCTTGTCTCTCTGCCTGCTTCTCTGCTTACTTGTAATCTCTCTCTCTCTGTCAAAAAAAAAAAAATCAAATTATCATGATTAAATTGGATTTAAAATTCATATCATTTTGAATGAAAATTTATTTGCATCATGTTTTAACTATATCACTCATAAACAAAGAGATTTGTTTATTCACCCTAAAAAGTTTGAGTTAGTTGCAAAGTTTACCTATGGAAATTTATCAGCTTTAACTGAATAGACAAAGAAGGACTTCCAAGGTTTCTGTTCATGAACTGCTTGTACAAATATCACTAGATGAACACCACCTATTCCGAGTCCTCATTCCTTACTCTGCAACACTAGACACTTTTGGCTACTTCTTACTTTTCTCAAATTCGGTCAGTTGTATGTTGGTTTATGTGACCGTGCATTTATACAACTTCTTGCTATGTTTCTGACCACTCCTTTGCCCTTGCCTGTGATCATTCTGTAAAAATTTCCTTAGTTTTTTGCGCATCTCCTTTTGCAATCACTGCTTATAATCACTCGCCTATAATCTTGTCTTCAACCTCTCTTCTCTGTGAAATGTGCCCAAGTTGTATATCTAATCCTGACCACTCCACCTGCACTTTTTCAAGCTCATCCACCTCCATTTCCTAAGACCTTATTTTGCTTATATTTTCCGTGTACCCCCCTTCACTGGCTCTTTTCCCTTGAACCTCACGTGTCTTCTAGCCTTTGCAATTCTTCCTTGACCTTGCTTCTCCTTCAAGCTGTCATCCCATTGGCCTCTTTCCCTTTACTGACAAATTTTAGAAGGTGTGCTCTATGCTCCTTGGCTCCAGTTCTTCCCCTTAGTCCTCTCTTTTAACTGTTTACATGTTGACATCTGCTCTCTCCTATTGGCCATTTCTGTCAGTGATACTACGTTTGATCCCCTTCCAACAATGCCTCTCTGTGGCATTTCACACTCTTGGAACTCTTCCTTCATGGTTTCTTTTTAAAATTTTTAAAAAATGTATTAATTAATTTATTTTTTAGAGAGAGAGAGTGAGGGGAGGGATGGAGGGAGAGGAAGAGAAAGAGAATCTTAAGCAGGTTCCACACCCAGCACCGAGCTCAATGCTGGGCTCTATTTCATGACCCTGAGATCATGATTTGAGCTGAAATGAAGAGTCAGACGCTTAACTGACTGAGCCATCCAGGCGCCCCCTTCATGGTTTCTTTTGCACTATGCTTATTTATTTATTTATTTATTAGATTTTTATTTATTTATTTGACAGAGAAAGAGAGATCACAAGTATGCTGAGAGGCAGGCAGAGAGAGAGGAGGAAGCAGGCTCCCCACCGAGCAGAGAGCCCGATGCCGGCCTGGATCCCAGGACCCTGAGATCATGACCTGAGCTGAAGGCAGAGGCTTTAACCCACTGAGCCACCCAGGCGTCCCTTTTTTTTTTTACTTCTATCAAGAATTTCCTGAGATACTATCTTCTTTCTGCTTTTTGTTTTTGGACTTCTTTTTTACTCTACCATCATTAAAAGTATTTACTTCTAGAGTTAACAAATGTTTATTAAGTGCCTAACATTTGCTGGGAACTATGCTGGCCCTGGGGATGCAGAAATGAACAAATCAGACACTCACTGATTGTACTATTTACTTCTCCTACCTCACTGCAGATGCAATCCTATAAATTCTGTTTCCAAATGCCTCTGATCTGTTTCCTCTAAATTATTATGACTGAATCTCTTGTTCAGGTCTACATCATTATTAGCTTATTTTTGAAGCGGGTTAGTAACTAGTGTCCTGTCTCTATTCTAGTCTATCCCACATGATATCTCAAACTAATCTTACATTTCTAAAAATCTAATCTAATAATCTAAACATTTATGTCATCCCCCTTCTCAAAAATGCTCACTGGCTCTTTCCACTGTCTACAGAAGAAACTCCAAACTCCTTAAAAGGATGTTGGAAAGACCTTAGGCTTTGGAGTCAGAAAACTTGGGTTGCATTCCCAATCTGCATTTTACTCACTCTGTGACCTTGATTAAACTTACTGAGTTTCGATTTTCCCATGTCTAACATGGGATTAATGAGTAGTGATAAAAACCAAACATATACGAAAGTGCTTTATATATTTTTTTAAGATTTTATTTATTCATTTGTCAGAGAGAGAGAGAGCAGAGTGGCAGGCAGAGGCAGAGAGAGAAGCAGGCTCCCTGTTGAGCAAGGAGCCCGATGTGGGACTCGATCCCAGGACCCTGGGATCATGACCTGAGCCGAAGGCAGCCTCTTAACCGACTGAGCCACCAGGTGTCCCATGCTTTGTATTTTTTAAGTGCTAGAGTGAATATGCTTTTTTTTCTTTTTAATTTGTAGTTACCATATTGAAAATGACCTAAGCTTCAGAGTTAAGTAACACCCTGTTTTCAAATTCCAGCTCCATTACTTACTATCTGTGAGTCTTAGACAAATTAGGAAATCTCTCTAACACTGTTTTGTATTTGTCAAAACACCTTTTTGTATGTATATCTGAAAATTAAGTGAAATAGGGAATATGAAAACTTCTAGCAGTGTATTAATTCATAAAAGGCACTGATTTGTTATCTATCCAACCTCCTTTTCCTGCCGCATATCCCACTCTACCTTTTCACAAACCCTAATAACAGAGGCTACTTTTCCCAATTTAGACAGTGTACTGCACCGTAAACGGATCAATCAGTGTACTGCACCGTAAACAGTTTCTGCTTCATCATGAGGACATGCTCAGTTTTTCAAGGCTTAGTTAAAATGTTGAGACCCCTCTAAAGTCCTACCCTAATTCCTAATCTGTTTCTAAGGTGAAAAATCATTTAATTGTATTTGACTAATCTGTTCCCTTGACTATCTAGGAACCAAACTATCAGGTTCTCCCAGCTCTTTCTGTGAAATAGTTCTTGGAATCACTTTTCTTTCCAATCCCATTCCTTCAGTGTAATGATGATTATTTTTAACAACTGCCACCATTTATGAGCGCTGCAGTTCTGGGATAAAGACTTTGTATACATTCTGTCATTTGATCTTTAAAACACCCTATGAAGCAGCTATTCTTACCCTTATTTTATAGATCAGAAAAATCAAGACACAGCTTAAATACACGGCCTAAGTTACAGTTAGTTGAGTGGCAGAGTGGGGTCCAAACCCAGATCTGAAGCCAAAACCTTTGAATGAGTTGGGCTTTTCAAGTTGAGTAGAACAAAAAATAAGGATTTTTAGAAGAGTTTTATGAAGATATACAGAAAATAAAGAAGCACAGGAAACTTTCATGGAGGCCTACTGTCTATTTTGAAAGCAGAATATACCAACACTCTAGCAATCCAGTTATTTTGTTGGGCTCTCTGACCTGAGTGTTTGAGGCCCTAAAGCTTTTCTCCTTCCTTCTCTTGTTCTTATTCCTTCCTAACTTCTTCCTTATGTGTTTGGCTGTCTCACTTCTCTCTCACTAATGTATAACACAAATGCTTTACTCCAATTAAGGCAATCCCGTCACTGTTCCCAGAACAATGTCTCTACAACTTTGTTGAACACACATACTTCTCCCTCTCTCTCTACCTATCTTTCGAGACTCCTTCATTATCTTCTTCCCAACAGCTCCAGTGGTTTCTTGAGTGATTACTATGTGTTAAAACCTTTTGTTGACCCATGATGAATCCGTAACATGAGCAAGAAATAAATCTTTTGAGATTTGGGAGTTATTTATTCTTGCAACATAATCTAGTCTATCCTAACTGTTACATGGACTTCAGGAAAGTTATTCAGAACTTCTCCAAACTTCACTTTCCTTATCTGAAAAATGGAAATTAAAACAGTATCTAACAAATAAAGTTGCTCTGAGGATTAAATGAGATAATACAGATAAAAGTACTTAGGTTAAAGGGTGCCTGGGTGGTTCAGTCGTTGGGCATCTGCCTTTGGCTCTGGCCGTGGTTCCAGGGTCCTGGGAGATCGGGCGTATCAGGCTGCCTGCTGGGCCGGAAGCGTTCTCCCTCTCCCACTCCCCCTGCTTGTGTTCCCTCTCTTGCTGTGTCTCTGTCACTGTCAAATAAATAAAATCTTAAAAAAAAATGTACTTAGGTTAAATACAGGTAAAAGCACTCAGCACAGTGATAAGGAAGAAGTATATAATAGATGTTATTTTTTTAAAAGATTTTATTTATTTATTTGACACAGAATGAGAGAGAGAGAGAGAGAGATTACAAGTAGGCAGAGAGGCAGGCAAAGAGAGAGAGGGGGAAGCAGGCTCCCTGCTGGGCTCGGCTGGATCGCAGGACCCAGAGATCATGACCTGAGCCAAAGGCAGAGGCTTAAACCACTGAGCCACTCAGATGCCCCAATGTTACTTATTTTTTTAATTTGCATTATCACCAATTAGCAATTGGTCTGTTAGCAATGACAAATGAACATAATGAAGAGTGTTACTGCTTTTTTAAATGTTAAGCTTCAAATTACAAATGTTATAGATTACTATTGTCAGTAATTTTAGCTGAAAACCTGGGCAGCTATGAATGAACACATTTTAAGATAACTACTATAGAATTAGCCTATCTCATCGAAAGAAATAGCTCTGTTATGTTTTTTTAATATCATAAACCTTGGAGTACCATGAAAAATAATAATGTTTCATATAATATGAACTCTGTCTAAAAGTCTTAAGCTTGTTATGGAGACATTATCCTTGTTTTCAAAACCCTATTTGCACTAGAGATATATTGTACTATAAATAACAATTTAAATATGGGATCCAGGTTAGCATATTTCATGACATCTCACACTATTTTTAAAAAGGTTTTATTCATTTATTTATTTGAGAGAGAGAAGGGAGGGAGAGTGAGAGGGGTGAGGGGAGGAGCAGAAGGAGAGGGCTAAGCAGACTGAGCGTGGAGCTTGAGGAGGGGCTTGATCCACAACCTCGAGATCATGACCTGAGCTAAAATCAAGAGTCAGATGTTCAACCAACTGAGCCACCCAGGTGCCCTGACATCTCACACTGTTAAATTAAATTTTCTCTCCAGCCATATTATGTATGGTTTATTATTGGTTGAAGGCTGCCCAGACCTGATAAAGATGATAATAATGAACACTAACATCTATCTTAATTCATCATAATGTTGAAAGTGCTTTTACATATGGTCTCATTTGACTTTGAATTCTGCGAGTTATATAATATTTCCATTTCTAATTGAAGAAAATGAGGCTCAGAGAGTTACCTGTCTAAAGTAACAAAAAACTGGGACTGCAACCTAGTCTCTTTACTATATATTTCATGCTTGTGCCACCACAGAACCCTGTGATAATAAACTATTACTGGAATAACAACTTCACATGTGCTCTACAGATCTATGTATCATTAGCCTAGAAGTCTATGTAGCATAAGTGTTGTATAAAAAAGCAAGATTATGATTATGACATTTTTTTCAGAAATGAGATTTGGGTCAGCGACAATGTGATAACTCTGGGGACATTTTTCGCTAGCTAGCTTTTTCAAACTAATACACTTGGTAAGGCCAAGATAAATTTAGACAATATGACTATTTAAACGGACTTACAAAAATGCTTCATAAAGTGCCAACATCTGAGCCAAGAATTTCACATTCCTATTTTGAAAACATTTAAAAATATGGTTTTATCAAAGAAATTTTGTTTTGACTAAACTTAGTAGCACTGAAAAACTAGCATCAGTATTTTACAAATCACAGAAACCACAAGTGTACTGAAGAAATTGCTCAACGAAAAAAGTGTAGTTAACTAAGATCTCCAGGTGCCACATCTAGGTCTTAGACGGAAATAAAACGCTCTGAGGAAACATTTCAAACAAACCAGCTGCTGTCCAATGTATCAAGAACAATGTATCTAAAATGCCCAAAGTGCCTTAAATGGGATCTTTTACTTTTTAGGAACTGCGACACCCCACTATTTACAACACAGCCTCTTCTTCCAAATGACAGTACGGCAAATTTTGTGAAGACCTTGACATATACTACAGGCCACCCTGGAGAGAAGCAAAGATGAAAGTTGCTTGATGCTTTAACATACTTTTCTCCACCCTTTCCAGAAGCCAACGTGCAATACACCATGAAAAACGGCTAAGTTGGAACCTCTTAACGTGGCTCATTGTACTTAACGCTACTCATTTCCACTACGCGGGATCTTCTAGTTTTTGCCTTAGTTATTAGCAGGTCACTTCTCTGAATGTCTCATTTCCCATAACACGAGGAAATGGGTAAAGGGCCATAAAGAGCTTTGATCCGAACAACGTCTATTAGATATCGTCAAAAGCCTTTCTTCCGGACGACGGACACAGGCACACAACGTTCTGCTTTCCCCATCTCATTCCTGAACCCAGGCCTCTTTCTCTCAGTCCCAATTTGGGCTCCTTAAAGGACAGCAAAGAGAATTCCTTAGAAGAAATCCAGTGCTCCCGTGTCCTCAAACAAGGATGGGAGGGGGGTTTCGAGGCCTCAGCTGGTTGAGATGGTAGAGGGGACCCACCCTCGCCCCAACCCAAATCTGGCGCCGCAGCCCGAGAGCCAGCGCGTGCTAAGGGGATCTCCGGTACCACGGGGCGCGCGCTAGTCGAGCTGCGGTCCCGGGGAAGAGGTTGGGATTCTGAGGCGCGTGCCGAGAGGACAGCAAGCGGAAGAGGCTGGCGGCGAAGACTGACCGTTCTCTCCGGGGCGGGTGGGGGAAGGGCTGCAGCCACACCCGGAAGTCGGTCTAAGAGGGAGGGGGGACGAGGGGGGGTGAGGCTTCCGGTAGCGCAAAGGGTGTCGGGAGAGGCTTCCAGCAAACCTTCTTCCTTGGCCTCTGGAGGGACCACCGTTGCCGCGGCTTCGGCTTCCACGATCTGCGTTCGGGCTAAACGGCCACAGCGGCCGCTACTGTCGCTCCCCTTGTGCCCGGCTCTGCCCGTATTCGTTCCCAGGCGGCCGCCACGGTTCCAGCAGCGGCCGCGGCCGACATGTTGTGAGGCGGCGGCGCGGGTGTCGGAAGGATGGTTTGGCAGAGGCGGCGGCAGCGGCTGCTGGCGGCGGCGGCGGCAGCGGGGGCTCCGGCTCTTTAGAGCCAAGCCCGCTGGGTGTCCGGCGGGTACCGCGGTGAGGCCAGTGCCCCTGGACCTTGCCTCTGCTCCGGCGCGGTTGGGGACCGGTTAGGCGACAGCGCCCGCTTCTCTGAGGGGACACGAAGGTGGTTCCCCAGTGCTCAAATTTCCGGACCACCTTGGCTTTCTCCTCTCCGACCTGGGCAGTGCTGTGCCCGTAATCCTCAGCCCCCGACCTCCTTCCCAGTCTCGCCCTAAATCTCTCACGCGGGTGTTCCCCACCCTCACGAACCGGCTCCTCCCTACCCCCCACCCCCTTCATTTTCTGCACCCTCTTCCCTTCGCGCTCCTGGGATCACACTTTTTTGAGGGCAGCCTTTTGAAAAATCTTCGCGGAATAGTGGACCAGAGCTGGGGAGTTTTTAAAAGTCGGGGCGCGCGCGAGAGGGAGATACGATGGCTTCCTCATCTGGCAACGATGATGATCTCACTATACCTAGAGCTGCTATCAATAAGATGATCAAAGAGACTCTCCCCAACGTCCGGGTGGCCAACGATGCCCGGGAGCTGGTGGTGAACTGCTGCACTGAATTCATTCACCTTATATCTTCTGAAGCCAATGAGATTTGCAACAAATCGGAAAAGAAGACCATCTCGCCTGAGCACGTCATACAAGGTAAGTAGGTGGTAGGTGTGGGGTTTTGTTTAAGTGAGGGTCGGGGACAGCCTGCTGGTCGCGTGACCCGTTCATGTCAAAGCCTTCATTCCTCTCCCCTGATAAGTACTGGCAGACGAAAAAGCCACGCGGGCATGGAAGCAGCCGGTGCCTTAAGAAACTCCTGTGTCGTATTCTCGTGGTGGTGCTTTTCATCCAGCGAATACCAGTAAGGATGGCAAGCGTTTAGGTCAGCTCACGTCCTCCCACGATAAAGTATTAGTTGCCGTCTCAGTGTACGGCCGGGTAAGCCGAAGCAGCGAGAATTTTGCCTGCCTAAAGTTGAACCGAGGCTCCACAACTGAGAAGTTGTCTGCCTAAAGTGGAACCTCGATCATGGCAACTGAGACAGGAGCCCAGAGTTCTCCCTTGGAAAGTGAAAATTCAGACAGGAACTTCAAGCATGAATGGAGGCAGCACCCTTTCCCCACCTCACTTTTTCACCAACGTAGAGGAAAAGATAAATTTTCACACATGAGTAAAAGAATTCTTAACATGAACATGTTCAACGTTGTAAAGTTTGGTGATGTTGAATAAAGACAGTTTATTTTCCGCTTTAAAAATGATTCAGTGGTCCTACCATTCATCAAGTTAATAAAACTCTCCAGTTCTATTCTGTAAGAAAAGGAAGAATGATCTTTATCCTTCTCCTAACCTCTTTCCTTCTTTTTTCTCTCTTTCGTTGTTTTTCTTTTCGTGTAGCTTGCTTTGCTCTATGGAGATAAATTTTTAAAGCTTGGCTTGAAAGGTTGTAAGAGATTTTTTTCATGGAACATTTCCCTGTCCTTTCCTGCTGCCATTCCCATTTAGATATATATGCTTAAGCTTTTGTTGAACAGCATTTCTGAAAGTTTCAACTGTTTCTTATTTTGGAAAGGATTTAGTCCAGTAGTAGGGATTTGGGGGACCACATTCTGATGGTATGTTTCAGGCACAGGAAGATATATTTACTAGTCCTAATGTTTTGAAAGCACTTACATATACTCTTACAAAAAAGTTGTATTCCGTTTGAGGTGATAATTTGCCTTTTATAAAATTCTAACAATTTCTTGATTGCTTTTGAAGCCAAAAAATCATAATTAATTTTAATCATTTTAGTAGGCAGGCAGTTGTCTACCATTTTATTTTTTATAATTTAACTTTTTAAAGGTGACTTTTCTGTTATTCCGAAGTAGAGAACACATCTGCTCGTATTTGCCATATCCAATATTTTACTGTCAATATTGACAAAAGAATTAAATGATTCATTTTTGGTTCTTAGTGATGTGTGCAAGGTAGATTTAAATATACTCTGCTATTTCCATTTCAGAACATGAGGAGGAAAAGCCGTATTTGATTTTAAAGCTAGTATTTTTTTCTACCTGTTTGGTGTGCTGAGTACTCTCGGAAGTACAATGAAAATCAGGTTCTTTATTTTTTGTCTCGTGTTTTATTTTTACATCGTATGTACAATTGTCATAAGTCTTTCAAAGGTTATCCAGCACAGAGAGCTAAAATTTCCTTTTTAACACTTTATTTTTATTTATTTTTTTTTTTTAAGATTTTATTTATTTATTTCACAGCGGGAGAGAGATCACAAGGAGGCAGAGAGGCAGGCAGAGAGAAAGAGGGGGAAGCAGGCTCCCTGCGGAGCAGAGAGCCCGATGCGGGCCTCGATCCCAGGACCCTGAGATCATGACCTGAGCCGAAAGCAGAGGCTTTAACCCACTGAGCCACCCAGGCGCCCGAGCTAAAATTTCCTTTTACAACTCATAAAAAAGAAAAAATCTTTAATCAACATTGCCTTTCTAATGAAAATTCCACAAGATTTCTAAAGGATCTGCCTAAACATTTGTTTACAACACAGAAGTGGGGATCATTCCAAAAATCTAATAACACATTACAATCTGTCTTCTTGGGGAGTTTATTCTTTTCTATGATATATTTAGATTTCTGATTGACATGATGGAATAAAAGTGCAGCAGCTGTAGCATGCAGTATGCTAAATAGCTCAAATTTGGAATATGCTAAATTCAGTTTAAGGTGTGAGTCAGAAAGTTCCAGGGAAAGCATTTTCCTTTGTGTACTGAGGATGGTTGATTAATTTTTAAAAAATCATTCATTGGGGGAAAAAATAAATCATCCGTTGATCTGTTAAACTCTTACAAATTTGCCATTTTTTTGGTAACATTGCTGTTGTTAAGTAGGTAAGGACCTACCATTTTTGCCCCCAATTCTCTCCAGTTATGGGAATAAAATTTATACATTATAATCTTTTATTAATCTCACATTGCTTAATCATTTTAAAGAATTTTTATCTTGAGTGGTTACATTTTTACAAAGAAATCCTTAAGGTGTGTATTTTTTTGGTATTTAAAATGTGTTTTTACAGAGTAATTCTGGAAAGCTTGCTAAATCATGGTAGCTATGACATTTTTTATGCTTTTCTGTAAGCATTGATTATTTCGGTATGTAGGATGTATCCAAGTGGAATAATAATGTATATTTAAAGTTGTGTGAATCTCACATGTTGAAGTTCAGATTTTCTAATTATAAATTTAATGAACTAGATTTTCCTTCAGGACATGCCACTTTTTTTACTTGCTACTTTGCTTTTACCTTATCAGAGCAAATTAAGCATTTGAGGCAGTTCTGTAGAATGCAAATTACCAAAGTCGAAATAATTTTATTGCCAGAAAATCTTTGAAATAGTTAAATTTTAAAAAAGTTTCTAAATGTTAAACAGCTTTCTTTAAGAAAGTGGACTTGGTATTAAAGATCACAGATACACAAAGGGGTTCTAAGCTATAAAAGGTGTTCCTTTTATTTCATTGCTGGTTTCTGTGAACACATATTCTTTTTTTAGATGTATTTATTTATTTTAGAGAGAGAGAGTGCAGGGGAGGGGGCAAAAAGAGAGAGAGAGAGGGAATCTCAAACCCCATTATGGTGCTTGATCTCAGGACCTTGAGATCATGACCTGAGCTGAAATGGAGAGTTAGATGCTTAACTGACTGAACCACCCAGGCACCCCCATGAACACATATTCTTAAATGAATTTTTTTTTTTTTTTAAAGATTTTATTTATTTATTTCACAGAGGGAGAGAGATCACAAGGAGGCAGAGAGGCAGGCAGAGAGAGAGAGGGGGAAGCAGGCTCCCCGCTGAGCAGGGAGTCCGATGCGGGCCTCGATCCCAGGACCCTGAGATCATGACCTGAGCCGAAAGCAGAGGCATTAACCCACTGAGCCACCCAGGCGCCCTGAAATGAATTTTAACGTAGTCTGTTGTATTATGGAAAGAACTGACATTGAGAGTTAAGAGTGGCAAATTATACACTGGAAAGTCTTTGGCCTTATGCAAATCTGTTAAAGGTTTCCCCATTTATGTATAAATAATGCCTAATCGTTTCAGGTATTACTTGCAATTACTGAGAATTAGTTGAGGTTGAGAACCTTACATGATATGCTGTAATTAATAATAATTTTTAAATGTGTCCTGGTATTGATTGAAACATAAAGCTGGAAGTCTAAGGTTATGTTTAACCTTACAGCATGATGCCATTTGTTAAGGCAAAGGGTAAGTAAGGATATTTTAAGTGTTACTATTTTTTTGCATTTTTAATCTCCTGCTAAATTCCTCCCCCCGACATTTATAACAATAGTAATTGAAAGTAGTGAAAGTTTGAAAAAGTCTCTGAAGATTTGCTTCTTCAACAATTGAATTGCTCCAAGCTGTCTATGTTGAAGGATTTTTAAAAATTCCAGTTCCTCTCACACTGATACTTTTGTAAAACACAGTAAAAAGGGATCACTAGAAAAACAAAATTAAAAAAAGATGTAAATATAAGTTCAATTTTTGTTGTTAGATTCAACAGACATAAAATTACTGTCAAGTTGGTTTGAAGGGTTTTTTTCCCCCAGCGTTATTGAGATATAATTGACACAACATTGTATAAGGTTAAGGTATACAACATAATGATTTGATATATGTATATATTGTGAAATGATACCACAGTAAGGATGGCTAATATATTCATCACCCCACGTAGTTACGGTTTTGCTCTGAAGGTTCCAAAATGCTTACTTTGATTTCCATATTTAACCCATCGCAGACCATTATAAGCAATTCTGGCACAAGTCCATGGACCACAGTTTGAGTGGATTTGCTCTAAAGCCTAAACCACAGCCTATTTTAGAAAGTGGATGTGAAGTAGTTTTTAAATCAGAGAATCTGAGTGATTGCAGAGAAGTTGTAATAATAATGGGAAGGAGAATGATACTGTGTTACCTAAATAATCATGCATACTCATATTTTTTTCTAGAGGGACACATTGTATACAGCACTGTACCATTTATCACATAATCAAGTTCGTTTCAAGTTAGGATTTTATTATTTTCCATAAAACTGATACATCTTTCGTTTTATTTCCTTCTGCCATCCAACAATTACTTTTGAATACTACTAGGTACTTGGCACTGTATTAGATACTGCTAAGGGTAGAGGTGTACAGATGGATGATATTTGGTTCCTTCTCTGCCATCAGTCTCATTACTGTCCCAGGTTCCCAGGAATAGTGATCCATAGAGGACGTGGTTAAGGGTCTTTGGAAACCTTTGCCAGGCTAATGAGCCAAGAAGTCACATTGGCCTATACTATTCTCTTAATATGTTTAAGTGACCTACATCACCCCCCCCTTCCTTTAACATATAAACAGAAGAAAATAGAGAAATTTGAGAATGCTATTTTGTGTATTTTAATTTTTTAATGAAAAACCTGCATTATACATTTGAAGTACAAAGTAAGTCACACAAAGTCTTATTATAACAACATTTTATAAGATTATATCACTTTTGTAAAATAAGAAAAGACTATATTAGAATTATTGTTGCTGGGTGGAAGTTTTACCTTTTTTTTTTTTAAAGTGGTGGTTTTGTTAACATCTGTCTTTCCAATTGAAAATATGCCAAGTATTTTTTCCCGTAATATACCATATACTTTTCTGGGTATAGTTTTATTTTTTTTTAAGATTTTATTTATTTATTTGACAGAGAGAGATCACAAGTAGGCAGAGAGGCAGGCAGAGAGAGAGGAGGAAGCAGGCTCCCTGCTGAGCAGAGAGCCCGATGTGGGGCTCGGTCCCAGGACCCCAGGATCATGACCTCAGCTGAAGGCAGAGGCTTTAACCCACTGAGCCACCCAGGCGCCCCTTTTCTGGGTATAGTTTTAAAATACATGGCAGAGGGTAGCAGACAGACCTCTGAGGAGCAAGTGATGTATATGTTTTACCCACAATTTTTTTTTTTAATTTTTTCTTTTCTGTTTTTTACTCTGAGATCCCTAGAGCCAGGGCTATAATAGTCCATTAAGTATCTTTACACAAACTAGAAAAAGGCATTTTTTCCTTAAAAATCTTTACTACCATCTGCCAGAAGTAAACATACAAATCTATGTTTATAGTAGGAATGACCTTCCTTAGATATGGTACTATTGTGCACTGAATAACCTGCACCACTACAAATGATGGCCCTGCTTATGAGTCATTTCCCTTATCCTTTAAGATTCTCCTTTGTGTAAAATGGGAATGATTGTTACTACATGGTAACAAATGATATAAAATATCTCCTTGTTTAGAAAATACTATAACCACTTATGGTTATCTAGTAGCCAAAATGTATTTAAAATTTAGATTAAAGTCAATGTAGTTTTTGAAATTAAAGTTACAGTTCTTCCTTTTGAGCCATTTTATTGAGAGTAAGGTTTGTATATGGAAGCTCTTTGAATAATATTAAATATTAACCTTGGATTCACTTGCAAATTTTTTGAAGGCAGTACTCTCAACCTTAGATATTTTTAAAGGTGAGTTCTTTGTTTTTCTAACTTTTAACTCAAGCTGTCCATGGTTAAAGGTAGTTTGGATTAGATTTTTTTGATGTCTAGTGTAGTCATTTATGATATTTTGAAGAGTAGTCTCCATTGTGTTGATTTGTTAATTTTATAAATTTAATATTTTATATTATCAATATATTTGTTCAACTTGAATTTAGTGTGATAATGCATGTCTATTTAGGTCTTGTACACTTATCAGGGCACTCTTATTTTTTTAATTAATTTTTTTTTGGTAGGGCACTCTTTTAAATGTAAGAAAAAAAATAAAGATGAATAATATATAGTCAAGTGGTTAAGCGAATCTGTGTGCCAGACACTGTTAAATGCCTTAGATTACTTGTTGATTCTCATAGTCCAAAAATAATAAAAATATAATAGTGAGTACTTTATTTTGCTCATTCTATGGGCCATCCTTTGTTCTAAGCTCTTTGTTTATATTAATTCATTTATTCTTCACGTTAACCTGATCTGATGAGTTATGGTACTGTTACTCTTGTTTTAGGAGGCACAGAGGTGAAGGAACTTATCTAGGGTCACACAGCTGATATGAGGCAAAGCTGGGATCAGTCTCTGGCAGCCTTAGGGCCTGCGTGCATAACCACTGTACTGCATATGTTTTAGGAAGATATGAAATAGATGCTACTTGCAGAGAAGGAAAACTGAAGCTTAGAGATATGTATCTATCCAAGGTTATAGGAATATATTGACAACCAAATTTCAAATTCTAAGATATCTGTCTGATTTTACAAGAGGAGATTATTTCTGTTTAGGAGGATCAGACAAGCTTGATTTGAGCCATGAATGCATTACCATCAGTATGAATGTGGGAAACTGATGTCTGCTGGGTAACATTGAGCTGTCAGATTTAGCATAAGTATGTAGGGATTTAATGGCAGAAATAAAGATGGAATGGTAGGTGGGGCTACTTAGGAAATAAGACTTTTTTCAGAATGTGGAAGAAAACCATAAGCCATTCTTGGTTTCTTTTGGTATTGTCTCCTGCCAGTATTACTGAAAATATACTATTATGTTCATGCCTTTAAAAAAGAGGATAAAAGAAAAACTTTGGCTTCTATCATTGACAATAATCCATCTATCAATTGAAGTAAAAAATGCAGGTTGCCTAATCTTCACTTAATTTTTCACTATACCCCAAGCTCCTTGAGGCCAAGAATTATGTGGTGGTTACTTTGATATACAGAACTCAGAGTAATGCATTACTGAGGTTTTTTTGGCGGGGGCAAAGAGAGGCAATAAGTTAATATAACTAAAATTCAAGTAATAGTACTATGCTTTTTGGCATCAGATTATTTCTAAAGAAGGTTGATGCAAACAGCTTAATATTTGAAGTAATTAAAGTTATTAATCATTTCAAAATGTCTTAAAAACCACAGCTTACACAGGAGGGAATGTGTATTCATAAAGGTGTATTTGGTATCCTCCCTGAAGTGCAAATCCCTGATGTTAGAATTCAGGGCATCTTTACTGAGGTCACTGGTTCTGAACATTGTGATTGTTGAAAAACTATAAGAACTGATGAACTAATTTAAGTTCATGTGCTATGTTTTTCACTACCTATTTCATAACTGGGTCAGAAAACAAAAGTGCCTTTGGGGATATCAACAGATAGAAAACTATAAAATATAATTTTAATTATTCTGAGCCAAAAGGAAACTTAATGCTTTGTCTTGATTACAGAAGACATTTAGAAAGTGCATTATTATAAAATTCTCTTTCTAAATGTGAAAAAAATGAGATTTTTTGTTAATGCTTCTATCCTTATAGTTTTCCTTTATCCCAGTTTTCTGCCGCATCACTTGAAATGCTTTTATAGTGCTTCCTGTTAAGTTTTATTTTCAAGGGAAATTTGTTGGCTGAATATAAATGCTGAATTTCATAAGTTATTTCCACCAGTGTTTCTTAAACTTGGCAGTTTGAGTGTCTTTGTTAAAAATAGTTTTTTGTTGATACATTGTACAAAAGAATGTACCTAGTCTTTCATCCTATCCTACTGAAACTTAGAACATGTATTACCAGCCTACTTTTTCTAAGCCAAGTGACACAAAATACGTCATTAACAAATAGATTCCAAATATTTCCTTTTTTGTATTCTTTGAAAAAGTGTTGGAGTTAATGATATTTGATTTACTATGAGTGGTCTAGGAAAAATGTTTTCTTACTAAAAGCACATGTTTTTACATTGGACTTTTTTTCCTCACAGGAAATGCTTTGGTTTTTTAAAAATTAGAAAGAAAAGGAAAAGTAAATTCCTGTGCTGTTAAATGTTCCTCAAACTTTATCCGTTTGCAGTTTAATATTAAGAAAGTTGATAGGGGCTCCTGGGTGGCTCAGTCATTAAGCGTCTGCCTTCGGCTCAGGTCATGGTCCTGGGTCCCTGGGGTTCTGGAATCGAGCCCTGCATCAGGCTCCCTGCTCTGCGGGAAAGCCTGCCCCTCCCTCTCCCACTCCTCCTGCTTGTGTTCCCTCTCTTGCTGTGTCTCTCTCTGTCAAATAAATAAATAAAATCTTAAAAAAAAAAGTTGACAAAGTAGATTTAGCAATTCATCAGACAGTTGCTGTGCAACTATAAAATAGGTAAAATTATTAAGAGACAGCAACCCACTCCCCTCCCAAAAAAAACCTGACTAGAGCTTAATGTTCCATAGATGGGAGAAAGACTAAATTTCATCACTCTTTCATGTTTTCCTATTTTCATTCCCAGCACTAGAAAGTTTGGGCTTTGGCTCTTATATCAGTGAAGTAAAGGAAGTCTTACAAGAATGCAAGACTGTAGCGTTAAAAAGAAGAAAGGCCAGTTCTCGTTTGGAAAACCTTGGCATTCCTGAAGAAGAATTATTAAGACAACAACAAGAGTTATTTGCAAAAGTAAGTAATGCATTTTAAATTATTTTCATCTGAATCCTACCCTGTTTGCTAACAGAAATCATACTGGTTTCTGAAATCATTCCCCAACATACATAATTCTTTCTGTGGCTGATTGTTTGATCATAGAGTCTGATGTTTAGATCTAACTAACCGGTTTGACTCTGGCCAGTTTTTTTACTTCATATAAAAGTAAATATTTGTAGCCACCTGTTTTCTAAGGAGAATAACTCCAAATAACTACTGAGATTTTACTTTGATGGGTTTTTTTTTCAGACAAAATGCCCACTTAAAAACATGAAAAGTATACTTAAACATTCTTAAAATTTAAAACGATGGACTATTGAGAAAATACTATATCAAATTTTATAATAAGTAGCATATGAGGGAAATTTGATAAACATCTATTTTATAGTTAAATTAAGTTTTTAAAATTTATTTTTTTTTTAAATTTTATTTATTTATTTATTTGACAGAGAGAGAGAGATCACAAGCAGGCAGAGAGGCAGGCAGAGAGAGAGGAGGAAGCAGGCTCCCTGCAGAGGCTTTAACCCACTGAGCCACCCAGGCACCCAAGTTTTTAAAATTTAAATTCAGTTAGTCAATATATAGTAGTACATCATTAGTTTCAGATGTAGAGTTCAGTAATTCATCAGTTGCATATAACACCCAGTGTTCATCGCATCACGTGCCCTCCTTAATGACCATCTCCCTAGTTAAATTAAGTTTTTAGCACACCTTTAAAATAAACATTCTGGGGATGCCTGGGTGGCTAGTTGGTTTAGTGTCTGCCTTTGGGTCAGGTCATGATCCCAGAGTCCTGGGATCAAGTCCCACATTGGGCTCCTTGCTCAGGGGGAGCCTGCTTTTCCTTCTGCCTACCACTCCCCCTGCTTTGTCCTCCCTCTCTCTCTCTCTCTCTCTTTCTCTCTCTTTCTTGCTGACAAGTAAATAAATAAAATCTTTTAAAAAATAATAAAATAAAACATCCTAATCCTAAAAAATTTTGTAGGGCAAGTAGAAGAGAGAAAGGGAGAAAACTTTTTTTTCTTATTAAAATTCTAATTACTGGTTTGTAAAGGATTAGCACCGAGTACTAATATTCCTCTATTTTATTTTTTAATATTCCTCTATTTAAAAAAATAAAAATAAAAAGGAAGGGAGAGGATGAAATTCTTTTTTCCCCACTAAGTTTTGCCCTCTCATTTGAAATTGTGAGACAGTTTTGGGTTGAATTTGGAAAGGTGAGATTTCCTACCAGTTATTGTAGTTACCATTAGAACTGGGAAGTATCATTTTAGGTAACTCTTCCAGATTGGCACCATACCTGATCTCTTTGTAGTAATAACAGTCAGTTGAGGTGAATCGAAAAGTATTTGAATTTTAAGTGCTGTCAGGTACTAGGCACTAGAAACGATTTAAACTCATAAGAAAAATAAAAGTTTACTAACACTTATTGAGTTTTAACCATGTGTTAATCATGTTGCTAAGTAATTTACCTGTATTTTTTTAATCCTCAAAACAACCTATAAGGTAAGTTCTAAAGAGTTACTAAAAGCTTTTGAAGCAGATGTGAACACAAGCAAACAATTTATAATCCATATGAATATGAGGTTGCAAAGAAAGATGATTTAAAAAATTAATGGCTATTATTTATTGATTCTCTGCTATTGCAGATCACCTAGAGAGTTCCAAATTAGAGTTGTTTTTTTGTTTTTTTAAGAGAGGGAGAGAGGAGGGGTAGGTCAGTCAGTTGAGCATATGACTCTTGATTTTGGCTCAGGTCGTGATCTCTCAGGGTCATGGGATCGAGCCCCACATTAGGCTCTGTGCTCAGCAGGGAATCTGTTTCTCCCCCTTTCCCCCTGTCCTCTGCCCCTCTCCCCACTCGCACTTCGTCTCTCTCAAAAAAAAAAAAAAAAGAGAGGGAGGGAGAGAGGGTAGGGAGGGACAGAAGGGGAGGGAGGGAGAGAATCTTAAATAGGTTCCATGACAGTGCGGAGCCCGGCTCAGATCTCTTTTTCACAACCCTGAGATTATGACCTGAGCCGAAATCAAGAGTCAGATGCTTAATCGACTGAACCACCCAGGTGCTCCCCCAAATTAGATATTTGATGAAAGGAAAAAGATTCTGTGCTAGATACTTTACATACTTTGCAGAGTTTTATAAATATGAATAAAATAAATGTAAATTTTATTATACCCATTTACACATTAAGAAACAGATTCAGAGATGGAGAAACTTGCATGAGATCATTCATTCATTTGTTCTACAGATAATTACTCAAGTCCTCACTACTTACCAGACTTAGTGCTAAATGCTAGACTTATAATAGTATACAAAAGGGACATACATGGTTCTTGCTATTCTGAAGCGTTGTTTACTGGAAAGGATTGAGTTAAATAAAACAAGTTAGGTTCATATAGTTAGGAAGTGTTGGAGTCTACATTAAAAACTCACGTCTTCTGACTCCAAAACTTGCTCTTTCTTTGTTACCATGCTAATGTTCTAGCCACCATCTTGTGTGCTTAACTTTATTTTGGAACTTTTAAGTGGAATATGCCCTATCATTTCCAGGACAAAAAGAAGAATGAAAGAAATCTGCCAAATATGTCTTTACTATTTTATCCTTGTCATCTGTTTTATCTTCTTCCTTATTTATTTCCCTTCTTTCTTGCCCTTATCTGTGGGGTCATGATCCCTTAGTATTTCTTCGCTTTTGTGAGAAGATCAGCAGAGAGAGAAAATTATAGCACTTATCTAGTACTTCTTCCCCAAAGCACAAAGCAGTTAAGTCCTAAATATGAAAGGCACTGTCAAGTAAATATGTCTTTTTCATCAGTTTCATTTCATCTTTTAGACGTTATTTTAAATACTAAGACAGTAGCAGCCTCATCTGAAGCTATCTTCCAGCTGTTAGCAACAAATATTTGGAAAGGGGTAACCATTAATATATTGAAATTAAGGTTAACTGTAAATTATAAATGAGTCATTTTAGTATTTGGGACTGAGATTCTTAAAACATAGTGAAACTCCAAAAGAAGAAATGAATTAGGAAGTATACACCTACTCTCTTTCACACTCCCCATTTTAGAAGAAAAGTACTTGGGGTACATTGGATAAGAGGCAAGAGGGAAAAAGGAAATTAGAAAAAATACCACTGAAAATTTTAATTTATGAAAATGAATATAAGTGAAATTTATCAGTCAACAAAGATTTTAAAGGTATGAGAATGTTTTTAAAGTCCAGATAGGAAAGTATGGTTGCTAATATGGTGCCATGGTACTTAAAAGTCAGTTAAATTTTAATTGTAATCAGTACATGTCTTTGTAGATCACTGAATAAACTACAAGATCAAGCACCTATTGCAATTAAACCTGTGTAGAGAGCTGAAATTATTTGAGTTTTTTTCCTGTGCTACAAAACTATACCTATTTGTAGTTGATTGAGGCACAAACTAGGTATTCGTAAGTTTATTAAATTCAAATATTTGATTTGCTCTATAATTTTCTTATGAACTCTTTTTTTTAAAGATTTTATTGTTAATTTATTTGAGAGAGAGAAAGAGTGTGCACAAGCAAGAGAGAACACAAGTGGGGGAAGGAGGAGAGGGAGAAGCAGACTCCCTGCTGAGCAGGGAGCCTGATGTGGAACTCCATCCCAGAACCCTGGGATCATGACTTGAGCCAAAGGCAGATGCTTAACTGGCTGAACCACCAAGGTGCCCCATTATGAACTCCTAGATGTTTTTCACGAAGCATTCCTAATCTGTTTTACACTCCAGGTACTCCTGCTGTAAAAATAAATATGCTTGTGTGTTAGAATAGCTATGTTCCATACTTTTTAAATAAAAATGGATGAAAGTAGTGATGAGAATATCTGATTTCTGATTTCCTAAACAAAAAAGTTTTTGTCTTGCAGGACAGGTATGATATAGGTACACTAACAACTGTAATATGAGGCTGACTGTTTCATGATGAAGGTATAAAGAGATCCCAAGTACGGAGACATCACATCAGATTTTGGCAATGTGAGAGTGTGCCAGTTATTTTGCATGTGAATGCTGATACAAATTTAAACCCAAGTTGACTTGATCACGGATCTCCTTATGAATGTTGACAATGGAAGGAAGGGCCCCTTCTTGCCTATAGTATAATATCAGTTCTGGACTGAAAAGCTGGAGAAGAGACTTAATTTTCTTTTTTGCATAATTCAGAAAAACAGCTAGTGTGCAGTTTTCTTATGACTTCAGATGAACTAAGCTGATAGTATTAATTCACATTCAAGGAATTATCTGAATCTTGATCTATGTGATTCGTGATCCACATGCAATATTAACTAAATCGGATAGCTTTTGGGACTCCTGGGTGGCTCAATTGGTTAAGCCTCTGCCTTTGGGTCAGGTGGTCCTGGGATCAAGGCCCACATGGGGTTCCCTGCTCAGTGGAAAACCTGCTTCTCCCACGGCCTGTCACTCCCCCTGCTTATGGTCTCTCTGTCTCTCTGACAAATAAATAGTCTTAAAAAAATTTTTGGATAGCTTTTACATTTTCACATGTGTACATAGGCTCTCCCCACCCTTTTCAACATCCATTAATTATTGAACTTTGTAAACTGGCATTGAAACATTACAATGTTTTATTGTAGCATTTGATGGAGAATCTTTATATACACTTGTAGTAGGTGAAAAATAAACCAAATTGCAAATCCTTTTTTAATCCTTGAATCTTAAACTATAATACTAACGTTCTGGGGTGCCTGGGTGGCTCAGTCACTTAAGCGTCTGCCTTGGGCTCAGGTCAGGATCCCAGGGTTCTGAGATCGAGTCCCGTGTCAGGCTCCCTACTCAGTGGAGAGTCTGCTTCTCCCTCTGTCCCTCCCCACTGCCAGTGTTCTCTCTCAAATAAATAAATAACATCTTTAAAAAAAAATACTAAGGTTTTGGTCCAAATTGAGTAGAATAAGTGAAACTCATATTGCATTCTGTTACTCAATATATTGAGTGTATTTTTATAAGCATAATTATGTTTAAAGTTTTAAAATGAAAAAAACATCACATGCTAGTTACTAAACAGTTTTCTTAGACTGAAACCCACCTTTCTATGCTTTGAAAAGTTTCTGCTTTTCTTGCGGACTTCATTATAGACTCTGCTGCCAGTAGGGGGTTCTGGAGGGAGATCGCCAGCCTGGAGGAGGAAGGCAGCACTTGGGCTCCTTTCTTTGACGTCCTTTTGGCTTCAAGCTGAATAACCTACCAGTGCTTCTTCACTCTGGCTGCATCAGGTTTTTTTTTTTTTCCCTGTAGCAGGACCTGAATCCAGCTGTTTAATACTTACAGAACTAGCTTAAATATTCACTCTTTTCCTCAGGGATGTAGGTCTCAAACCTTGGGGCGTTCTACCAAGTTCAGAGATGCTTTTTCCAGCCAATCTACGCCCCTTCTTCAGAAGTCTCAGTTCCATGGATTGCTCCTTTAAGCTTCTGAGTTTAAAAATTCCAGCCTCTTCCTTTGTTGCTACAGTTTTACGGATGGTAGCTGGTTTTGATAGTTACCAGTTGCATGATATCTTAGTGTTCTTTTCTTGCCTTTTCAATGATGTAGTTACCAACTTTATACTTGGTTAACAATCTTTTAGATTTCATTCTGTCTGTTCCTGTAACTAGTGTGACTTCTGTCTCCTGATTAGATCCTGAATAATACAGTTAGGAATCAGGAATAAACTTAAAGGATAAAATAGTATTTCAGTTTGAGTTGAAGGAATAGTGAAATTTCGGTAGGTGAAAATTAAGATTCAAATAAAATTAATATCAGCCTGAGTTAAGGTAGTGAAAATGGGAGGGTATGGTGTATCTGGGAAATATTCTTTTTTTTTTTTTTTTTAAAGATTTTATTTATTTATTTGATACACAGAGAGAGAGATCACAAGTAGGCAGAGGGGCAGGCAGAGAGAGAGGAGGAGGAAGCAGGCTCCCTGCAGAGCAGAGAGCCCGATGCGGGCCTCGATCCCAGGACCCTGAGATCATGACCTGAGCTGAAAGCAGAGGCTTTAAACCACTGAGCCACCCAGGCGCCCATCTGGGAAATATTCTATGTTCTAAGTTTTTTTGGAGTACCAAGTATATATTACAAAAGTTGATTTGGAAGATAGGTTGGGGCAGGCAGTAATTTGGAGGACCTTGAACTCTAGGCGGAAAAATTGGACTTAATTGGTATAACAGATGATTTTTTTTAAAGTATAACAATGGCCTGATTAGAATTCTCCTCTAGAAATGTTTGGATAATAAATTCATGACAGATTATTAAGAAAAGTTAGGAATGTACGTGGTAAAATCTTTTTTTTTTTTTAAGATTTTATTTATTTATTTGACACAGAGAGAGAGATTACAAGTAGGCAGAGAAGCAGGCAGAGAGATAGGGAGAGGAGGAAGCAGGCTCCCTGCTGAGCAGCGAGCCCGATGCGGGCCTCGATCCCAGGACGCTGAGATCATGACCTGAGCCGAAAGCAGAGGCTTTAACCCACTGAGCCACCCAGGCCCCCACGTGGTAAAATCTTAGAGTTATGCCGAGTGTTACCATTTCCCCACAAGATATTCATTCAGAAAATAGTGGAGGCCTATGTGTTGGGAATACAACAAAGAGTATGAAAATAATGTCTGTTCTCAAGTCTAGCATAGAAAAAAGATAATATGCTCAGATAATTAAAGAACAGAGTAGATAGGTATAGGAATGCATAGAGAATTACAGCATATGAAATAGAATGTACAGCATGACCAAGAAGGGTCAAGAAAGACCAATTTGTATTTTAAACGATAACTAGGTATTGGCCACGCATAAAGGAAGGTGGAGGGTATGAGCCAGACTTAAGGAACAAGTCTAAGAAAAAGCAGAGAGGAGAAACAGCATTGTTTTGGTAGAAGCCAATGAGAAATTATATGATCTTTTCAAGAACATATTCATTTTTTTTCTCTCTTGGTAGGATTGTTCTGTGAGTGGATAAAATTAAATTGGGAAAGAGTTTTAGCTGTTGCAACAGTGTGTGTAATGCATATGTTTGTATCTTAGTTTCTAAAATTATTAAGAATAAAGCTTCATATTCTAAAGCTTTTTATTCATTCATTTATTCACTCAAAGTAGGCTCCATGCCCAGTGTGGGGCTTGAACTCCTGATCCTGAGATCAAGAGTCGCATGCTGTACTGAATGAGCCAGCCAGGTGCCCTGGTTTCTAAAAATTCTATGATGGTTGTTGGAGAGGATATATATCAGATGAATGGATTTTAACTTTCTCACTTAAATTCAGTCCTGGATAAGTGCCTTTTCTCTAGTGTGTGTATGGGAAGGGTGTGTGTGTGTGTGTGTGTGTGTGTGTGTGTGTATTTATGGGGATGGGGACAGAGGAGAAATGTATGCATAGGGTAGGGAACTGTGAGAGAAACTCAAACATCAGAGCGCCTGAGTCACTAAGTCGGTAAAGCATCCAACTCATGATTTTGGCCCAGGTCATGATCTCAGGGTTGTGGGTTAGAGCCCCCCATCAGGCTCTGTGCTCAGGGCAGAGTCTGCTTTTCCCTCTCCCTCTGCTCTTCCCCCGGCCTGAGTGCCTGTGTGCTCACTCGCTCGCTCTCTCATTCTCTCTCTCTCAAATAAATATCTTAAAAAAAACAAAACGCGAACATCAAGGTAGCTATTGCATTCATGTATAGTACTTCTCCTTAAGAGTTAGAGCTACTGCACTAGACAACTTTTAAACCACAGAAATAATTTTTAGATTGAAAAATGTTTACATGTTAAGTTGAGAGGACAGAAGAATAAAGTGAAGCAAAAGAGGAATGAGAAGTAAAGAAAGGAACCAAAGAGAGGACATTGTGATTTTTCTACCAGCATTTTCAACTTCAGTTGAACCAAAGGTCATAAAATTATGTAGTATAAAGGGGACTGTCTATAAAAGAACCAAGTATTGCAAAATGTCCTTAGTTGATAGAGAGGCAGTTGTCTATATTTTCTTATGTTTTCCAGATGTAGATATTTGGAAAATATCGGAATCTGGTGATTAAGTCTGTAATTGGCTTAATTTATATTTAACCAAAGTGTATATGTTGTGAGTTTAAAAAAAAAAATACTTTTTTTTTTTTTTTTTATGTTTTTGCTGTTTAGGCTAGACAGCAGCAAGCAGAATTGGCCCAGCAGGAATGGCTTCAGATGCAGCAAGCTGCTCAACAAGCACAGCTTGCTGCCACAGCCAGTGCATCTAACCAGGCAGGATCTTCTCAGGATGAAGAAGATGATGATGATATCTGAAATTTACCAGCTGAGTTTCTATTTCCTCTATAAATGTTTTTCCCTGCACAAGAAAACAGTGAAAGAAATGCTTATCTGTAATTTTGTATGCATCTTGGTGGACTTGCCATTGGTATTCTAGGGATGTCTGTTGTTAAGTTTCATCTATTGTGTGCTATTCATGTAAAAACTGTCTCTTTGAACTATTGAAAATTTAAGGTTCAGTATAATATCAATTTTGAATTTTTAATGGTGTTTATGAAATTTTAGATAGCAGTGAGTCCTTTATTTGATCAATAAACAGTGTTACAGAAAATGTCAAGTTTATAAAATACAGTAAAATTTATACATACAGAAACTCTAAATCTGCATTTGCATTTCCTCTGCCCTTTTAACTAAACTTAAAATTGGGAATTTTAAATTATTGGGGGGAGGGTGTTGTGTGATGCAGTAGATGTTAGATCAGGTTGGTGAAAAAACAAAGAGTTCAGTTTTGTAGTATCTGAATTTTTTGTCTTTTAAAATGAGTATATATATATATCTATATATATAGGCAGTAAATATATATGCTCAGATAAATATACTTGTTTAAAAAAATCTCAAAACATTCAAAAACTAGGAAGGAGTATGTTCGATAGTTGTATAAATTCAGTGGGTTATGTTTTTGATTCTGTTTTTGTTTTATGTAGAGATAAAAACTACAGTTTTATTATAGCATAATTCATCTTGAGCTACGCTATTACATTTCAAAGACTGCCCAATTTTGAGGACTGTCATGATTCTTACTATTTCACTCCAATAATTGTTAATAGTATTACTTGCTTAGTCCATCCATGTTTATTGGACCTTGTGAAACAATTGCATAGGTTCCATTGGTTTAATGGAGATTCATGAATATTCAAACCTTTGCTGGGGGAAAGAAATGAAAGTAAATAAGCATGCTTACTGTAAAAGAGGGTTTTTTTTTTATAATTTAACTTGTAGTTATAGTTTACTTATTGTTTGTTTTTAGCATTACTTTACATTTTCTCGACTAGATGGCCTAGAGTGTCCAATGCTTCCTTTTGAAATGGCATCATTGTCTCCATCATAATTGAGTGATAGCTTTAAAAATGATTGGCTTTATTTTGTTTAAGAAAGCGTGTCATAACTGATCAGCCCTATATGAAACATAAATAATTTCAATCTACTCATTAAAAGGGAGAAGCTTTACTTTGGTTCCAATAAATAAAGTATGGTAGTGGTTTTTATAGGAATCCAGTGAGTTAAAGAAATGGCATATTGTTTGTATTTTGGAAACAGAATGGAAAAGCCACTTAAGATAGTATAAAGTAATCTAAATTCTATGTCAGTTGCCAAGTCATTTAAATTTATATATTCACCAAGCCCAAGGATAAATTGTGGCTGCTGGGATTCCAATTTTAATTGAAGAGCTAAATAAGTAAAGTTTATAAGTATTAGATTTCTTAATGATCTTATTTTGCAGTTTTAGAAAAAGTGAAATATTAACATATGTTTATTAAATACACTTCCCGCATGCCATGAAAAGGTTGATTTTGCTGGATGTTTTAAGTTGAAGTTGATACTGTATCCATGAAGTGCTTTGGACAAGATAGAATGGGTTGTTTTTTTAAAAGTTTAAGTACCAAAGGTAGTCTAGTCTAAGAAATAATAAGTTAATAAGTGTTGGCTTTTCTAATTTGTACTGTAACATCCTTATACTTTCTATTTTAAAATTATCTTTTTCTTAAGTAAACAATTTAGATATTTTTCCACACTTTTTTTTTCCCTGATGCAGAGTTCAGGTTAATTAATATTTTACTGCATCTGATAATGTATTATATGTTTGAAGCCTAGTGACTTTTCATTTTGACATTCTTGTGATTTCATATGCTGTATTCTTCAAGCAATAAAATTCTGATGTGTTTTATAAATTGTTTTTACATTTAATAATCTACACAGATTGGCTGCAGATTTCTATTATTAACATTTTTACTAGTTTCAAGAATCTTAGGCCCAGAAGATATTTTGATCATTTGTGTATAGTACCTGACTTTCTTCTTTGTTTATTGTTATTTCAGAAAATGTGGTTTTACTTCTACTTTTGTAATTTACAGTCCTTGGATCTAGGCATAACAAAGCTAATTAAGCAGTGTTTTACTTTTAACTTATTTTTTAACATTTAAAAGTCACTGTACTATCCTTTGAGATTTTTAAAATCTTGTGGAGAGAGAAACAAATCTTTAGGGTTCTTGAGAAATAAAGTTATTGTTTAGTAAATATTTTCCCCACTTCCTTGAATACATATCTGTCTTTTTCAGTAGAGTATCAGATTGATAAATGTTGAAAAGTTACCAGTTTTTAAAACTGCATATACCATACATATAGAAGAATATGTAAGTGGGGGTTTTGACAAATTAAACATAATCCTGTCACTGCCCTCAGATCAAGACACAGCAGTATGAACACCCCAGAAGCCCCTCTTGTTCCTATTTTAACACCGCCTTCTTCCTCCCCAGAAGTAACTACTGTTCTGTTTTCTAAAACCATAGATTAGTTTTGCCTTTAATTTTGTGTACATGCAATCATAAATAATACACTTTTTTTTTAACTTTTACAACTTCACTTTAATAAGTCTTGTATAGGCTTACTAAAGAAAAGTGTTAAACCCTTTATACCCTAAAAAAATTGAAAATTTACATTCCAGTTGACTAGCTTAAAGAGTTTAAGACCACTTTCACATTTATAGAGCCTAATTAAGTCTAGACAGGCACATTCACATCTTCCATGTCATCTTTAACCCTTGCGTCCTGAGAAAGGAGGCTTAGCTATTTCTTCAGTTCTTCAATTTCTTTTTCTTGTTCTAGTATCTTTGTAGGGTGAAATTAACATTTCCAGAATTTTGGAAAAGTTCACTTTACAGCAGCTGAACAGAGCAGACAGTCTCTGAGTTACATTCTTTCTGGCTAAGTGCTGGATACACTTGACTTGTGTTTTACTGAGGGATTCAAGTATCTGACCAGTTCTTAAACCTGTTAAAACTTGTACTTGGTTTGTTTTTGTTCCAAAAGGCTGAAAGAGCTCTAGGATCACACCGAAGCTATACATATCTGACATGGCATCACACTCAGATCATTCTAACTTCAGGTTAAGGGGTACAGACAGGAACCTACTCTGGAAAAATGTGTTGGTATTCTCTTACCATGTCTATTGATCTAGTCTGTGTTCTGTATGATGTCTGTGCAGGCCAGACCAAAGTCTCTTATTTTTACTTGCTGATCAAGGTCATGAGGAAAATATTTCTGGGCTTCAGACAACTGTGTACTATTCTCATGTTATGAATATGAAATACACCTTCCTCCAATTCTTGAAAGATTTTTATTGCAACACTGGCCATAACATAAGGACATGCAGATTGGCCCCCACTCTCCTGGCCCTGCTTGTTTCTCTCAGCTATCCAGTCCCACAGAGAGTCTGACAGCTGGATCTGGATATACAACATCAGGTGACACTCCATCAGGTGATGTCTACCCAAACAAGTTTTAAGTTTTCTTCAGAAGATTCCTCGATGAATGTGAAATTCTCTTCTAAGTCTGAGTCATGCCTAAGTGGCAGCTGATGTTCAACAATCTGCAAGACAAATCACCCAAGCCATTTTCTTGGAATAAAATGAAGGATTCAAATTCACTGGCATCTTTTGTGACTAAATTGGTGATATAGTTCATCAATCTGTTAGTCTGATTTTCAATGCCAGATTTTCCTAAGGATTTTTGTTTTTCTAAGGAATTTGGCGAGGATAATGGATGAGCTGTTACTTTAATCTTTTTTTTTTTAAGATTTTATTTATTTATTTGACAGAAAGAAACAGGAAGAGAGGGACACACAAGCGGGGGGAGTGAGAGAGGGAGAAGCAGTCTTCCTGAAGAGCAGGGAGCCCATGCAGTCCTCAATCCCAGGACCCTGGGATCATGACCTGGGCCGAAGGCAGACACTTAACGACTGAGCCACCCAGGTGCCCCTACTTTAATCATTTTTAACGGCATACTGATTTTTGTCATCCTCCTGGTTGGAGCTCACTTCCAGAGATGGCGACTGAACAGAAATTCTATCTAGCATTCATGCCACATGAGCGTGTTCTATTCAAGCATTATGATGGCCCTACAATATTAGGATACCAAAGCCCTGCCAACACCTTCACTCACCATAGTACTTTCACGCAATCTGTTTAGTTGCACCCTTAATCAGGATTTTTTTAATTGCAAAATACCATCTAATTTATTCCTGATCTTGTATACTCTTTCTTATCTACCTTTTCCTAAGGTGGCAAGCTGTTGTAATTCATTTAAGTATTGTGAAGTTTGTTCTTCAAAGCTATTTCCCTTGATCTGATCTTCTTTCATTTAATGAGGTCATTAAATGAGCAATAGCTTGGGGCACCTGCCTGGCTGAGTCAGTAGAGCATGTGACTCTTGATCTTAGTGTTGTGAGTTTAGGCCCCATGTTGGATGTAGAAATTACTTTAAAATATTTTTTTTAGGATTTATTTATTTATTTTTGAAAGCGAGAGAGACCACATGGGCGGGAGTAGGGGCAGAGAGAAGGGGAGAGAAGCAGGCTCCCTGCTGAGTGCAGAGCTCAATACCACGGGACTCTATCTAGCAGAGAACACTATCTGTGGGTAAATCAAGAGTCATACTCAACTGACGGAGCTACCTAGGTGCCCCCCCAAAATAAAATCTTAAAGAAAAACAAAGAACAATAGCTCTTTTGTGAGCTAAACTCATCACTACAAGTGAAAGAAGACAGCAGCTCCATTTTGATAAAAGGTCTGACAAAGCAATTTAAACACCTATCTTGAACAAAGTAGATTCATGCACATGGCTCAAGTGTTCTAGCAAAGCAACAAGCAGTAGTTGGTTTGCGACTGCAAAAGGCAAAGTCAACTATTGTTGACTTTTTAACTATTGTTGTCATTTTAACACCTGGAGTTCTGCTGCCCCTTCCCCACCTCAGCCCTGAACCCAGATCCAGCCCAGTTCATTCAGGGGCTAGGACGAACCTTGCTGTTGCCCAGCCCACTCAGGAATTAAGGTAAATGGGGGATAGGAAAGAGCTGCCAGTATTCCAGGTGCCTCTCTGTCATGCATGGAGTCCCAGCCTTGGGCCAGGAAGTCCATGACAGGTGCCATAGGCAGACTCTCTACCTCACTCATCACCCTCTACCTCACACTCCTGGGCCCTGGAGCTGCCCCCCAGCATCATGGACTGTAGCCCTGCCTGCATGCCAATCCAGTGCCACCTCACTCAACACCCCAGTGTACTCTTTTTTGTTGTACGAAAGAGTTAAGATTTTATTTATTAGCACAAGCACGGGCAGTGGCAGAGGGAGAAGTAGGCACCCTGCTGAGCAGGGAACCAGATGTGGGGCTCGATCCCAGGACCCTGGGATCATGACCTGAGCCCAAGGCAAACGCTTAACTGACTGAGCCACCCAGGCACCACCTCCCCTCCCCACCGCAGTGTACTCTTTTATTTGATCATTGTTAACATTTGTGAGTATTCTGGTTTCTGATGCCTCTGTAACGAATTACCACAAACTTAGTGACTTAAAACCACACAAATTCATTCTCTCATAGTCCTGGAGAACAGAAGTCCTAAACTATTTTTGTTAGGCCAAAGTCAAGCTATCAGCAGGGTTTGTTCCTGAATCTGGAGGTTGTGAGAGGAGCATCTGTTTCCTTGCCTTTTTTCAGCTTCCAGTAGCTGCCTGTAGTTTTTGTGGCTTTTATTTAGTACTAAAGCATCTGCTTTCATCATTACATCACCTTCTCTTCTTCTGTAGTCTTTTCTTCCTCTGCCTCTCCCTTTAGGGCCCACCTGGATGATCCAGGATAATCTTATTTCAAGATCCTTAATTTAATCACACCAGCAAAGCCTCTTTTGCCATATAAAATAACATTCACAGGTTCCCAGAGTTAGATCCTAGATATCTTTGAAGGCCGTTATTCAACTTGCTAGAGTGAGATTTACTCAGAGTGTATGTTTTTGTAGTCATTCTCATGGCTGAATAGTACTTCATTAATTCAACCATTTTCATTATATCCAAATTTTTTCCATTCTACCATTGATGGGTATTTGAGGAATTTCTAGTTCCTGGCTCTTATGAATAATGCTGTGGAGAACATTCTTACACATGTCTTTTGGTGACTATATATGTGCACTTCTGTTGAATATATACCTGGGAGGGGAATTGCTAGGTCATGGGGTATACACGTATTTGGTATTAGTATGTATGTCAGTTTTCCAAAGGCTTATAAGAGGGCACTATTTTAATATGTACCATTATAAGGAATTACCCTAAAAATCTAAAGGCCTGATAATGTTAGTGAATTTCTCAAAATACCTAAATTTTACCAAATGAGTTATATTTGGCACAGCAGGTCTGTTGTTATTTAATAACACACAAGATGAAAATAAAAGTAAAAATATTTGTTCTTATTACAGACACAGTAGTATTGTGCACTCAGATTATTGCTCCTCAGAAGAAATGCAAGTTTTAGGTAATCATAAATAGTATGTTGAGTTTTTAAATTGAATGTTTCATTATGGAAAATATATGATTTACATTTTTAATTGAATTAAAATGTTTTTATTAGAACCTTTTTTGGTTCTCATTTTCTCATACTCAAATGACCACCAAGAAGAATTATCTAATCCAGGTAGTATAGACACTGCTTCCACTGACTTCACTTGGATTGTGTTTGTTTCTTTTCTTCTCCTCTGTCCCCAACACCTTGGCCCCCTCTACTTTTTACTTTGTCCCACAGCATAGAATATCATGGTAGGATTGGCCAGGGTGAAGAAAATGACTGCACAAATAGCATCCTTTCACCTACCCCCCCCAAACATCACCACTGATCCTTCTCCTATTTCCTCAAAATAAAAGATCTACTCTTACATATGTACTTAAATTTGGTTTTTCCCTATACAAGATATAAATGAAAAGAGAAAGTAGGGAAGCAAAGAAGGCAACTTTGAACTTATAATCAGTTTCTACCAGAAATCAAGCAATTTAGTAGAACCTTAGAATTTCTTAGAACTTCTTAGGATTTCTCAACCTCAGTGTTATTGGCATTTGGGGTCAGTTATTCTTTGTTGTGAGAGGCTGTCCTTTGTGCTGTAAGGAGTTTAGCAGCATCCCCGGCTTCTATGTACTGGGTGCCAGTAGCACTCCCCACCACTTGTGACAACCCAAAAATCCCTCCAGACATTCCTAGATGTCTTGGGAGTGGGTGCAAAATCACCCCTTGTTGAGAACCACTGCCTTACAACATCTAAGTTTTTACTTTTAGGATAGGGTACTGGGGAAACACTGGAATTGAACCTCTGTTTGGAAGCAATACGTGGTGTAAGTCGAAAAAGACAAAAAGAAGCAACGTAATTTGGAAAGAATAGGCCCAGAATTAAAATATAGTTGGAGGAAAGTAAAATCTTAAAGGTGGCCCTTGACTTCACATCTGCAGATCCCTTTACCCCCTAGAAAGCCGGTCCGGTTCTTAAAAATCTACCTGCTCATTGGCTTTCACCCAGAGATCCTAGCCAAACCCAGTTTAAGATAGATCAAGTATACTGTCTCATTACAGTATATATCTTTTAACAAGTATTTTTAAATTGCTTTTATTGTAGTTAAATATATATATATAATGTACCATTTTAATCATTTTAAGTGTTCAGTTCAGTGACATTAGGTACATTGATATTGTTGTACAGCTGTCACTATCTCCAGAACGTTTTCATCATTCCACACTAAAATACTGTACCTATTAAACAATAATTCCCCATTCTTCTCTCCCTGCAGCCACTGGTAACCAGTTTTGCTTTCTATTTCTAATGAAGTCAATGATTCTAGTACCTCATATAAGTGGAATCGTACAATATTTGGCCTTTTGTGTCTGACTTATTTCACTTAGCATCATGCTTTGAAGGTTCATATTGTAACATGTATCAGAACTTCATTCCTTTATACAGCTGAATAATATTCCATTGTATGTATATGCTACATTCTTTTTATTCATCTATTGATGAATGAGTACCTTCCACCTTTTGGTTATTGTGAATAATGCTGCTAGGGACATAGGTGTACGAATATGTGGTCCCTGTTTTTTTGGCGTACAGATCTGTATTTTGAGAGTTGAAACAAGAAGTATAGTACAAATGCAGACATAGTGTATAATATATGATAAATATGACATGAGTGAAGGGAACACTTTTATACACTTTTATACTTTATAAAAGATCTTTTATAGATCTTTTTTTTTTAGATTTATTTATTTATTTATTTATTTATTTATTTATTTATTTGACACAGAGAGAGAGATCACAAGTAGGCAGAGAGGCAGGCAGAGACAGAGGGAGAAGCAGGCTCCCTGATGAGCAGAGAGCCCGATGCAGGACTCAATCCCAGGACCCTGAGATCATGACCTGAGCTGAAGACAGAGGCTTTAACCCACTGAGCCACCCAGACGCCCTTGTACTAAAACTTTACCTGTGTTATTTCATTTTCTCATCACCTCTGAGAGTTAGGTCTTGACAGTCTGAGGTGGCAGCCAGGTCACACAGGTGTACCATCAAAAGTAATAGATACATATAGTATTTTACTTTATTTATGAAAATTTATATCTTATGCATAATGTAGTAGATGTGGTGAACAATATTATAGTCCATGGCTATTTTCTTTCAACTTCATATTATGTAGTATGCTTCCTACTTTTGCATACTTCTTATAAATAGTACTTATTTGTCATTGACGTAAAATACAGTTGTAGAGCTGGAAGGAGATTTTCCAGAAAAATATTTCAGTGTGATTGAGAGGTTTTTTTACTGGGGATTGGGAGTGGAAGGAAAGTGATAGTATTAGAAAGGATGTATCTGGTGATGGAAGAAGAAATTATGCTGTTGAGGCAGCTTAAGATCCTCTGACTACTGAAGGAAAATATGGCAGGCTCAAAATTGCTTGGTTATGCAAGATGCTTTTCCTAAGTTTTTTCCTTTATTAGGCCTATAAGAGATACCATTAATATCATATTTATGTCATTAATAAACTTCCAGGATCCATGTAGCAGGGTATAGTAGTATAGTTAAGGTAAGAAGAGACAACAGTGATATTTATTTCAGAAACATTTATTTGGAGTCTTACACTGGATATGGTATGTTCTGTAAACCTAAGGTTTACATATGCTGTTGAATCATACATGTAATAGTAGCCAAATTTTGGTCTGTCTTTAGTACAAACATTTTATAAATAAGGGAACTAAGTTTAAAAGAAATTAAGTCATATGATAATATGTACCAAGTGGAGGCATCAGAATTTGAACACCAATCTAAGTAGTTCTAAGGACTATATTTCTTCCACTAGATCATTCTGCTTTCCCTCCAAAAGTACTCTGGGAATACTGGGATGAATCTTTATATCTTTATTTGAAGTCATTTAAAATTACAACCCTTCCTGAGGATAGCAAAATTGTGTGCTTTTGCAAAATAATTACAGAGCACATAGTACAGAAGCAGAGGTAATGTCTGGTAATGTTTTTGTCTCCCTTTTTCTGTGTTGTCCAAAAGATTCAGTGTTACGCAGAATATGAAATATTGTTAAAGAAGCTATTTCAGAAAGTTGATTTATTGTATAGTTTTTTTTTTTTAAGAGAGAGAGATAGTGTGTGTACATGAGCTGGGCGGTGGGGGGAGGTGGGGGGCAAAGGAAAGGGAGAGAATCTTAACTCTCTGGGCATGGGGTTTGATCTCATGACCCTGGGATCTTGACCTGAGCTAAAATCAAAAGTCAGAAATTTAACCTACTGAGCCATCCAGGTGCTGGCTTTTTTTTTTTTTTTTTTTTTTTTTTTTTTTTTTGTAGGCTGTGCACCCAATGTGGGGCCCCAATGCAGGGATTGAACTCACAACCTTGAGATCAAGACCTGAGGTGAGATCAAGAGTCAGATGTTAGCCAACTGAACCACCCAATCTCCCCTATTGTATAGGTTTTATATAAGACTTTTCTTCTGGTCGAAATACTTCAAAGATTATAGGAAAATGTGACCTGGAATCAGGTTTCTAGAATTTCATCTTATCCAAATGTCGTAGAAATTTGGAATTCTTTGGAATAAGCTCTCAATCAAGGCCAGATTAAAAAATTTAATTGCAAGGCCACTATTTGTTTATAACCCAATAACAAGCTTACTATTATACAAATAGGAAATAAGATCTGGTAACAGTGGCCCAATATTTAGAATTTTGAAATTAAGGATTGTGTTCTTAATGGTACTGATAAATCAACAGGTATTAATATATGCAGATAAGCCTTGGAGAAGGTACAGCCTCCACCTTTAATGTAGGAATTATTTCATAGTATTCCAGTCACGCTCTTTTGGATGTTGGGCAGCTATAAATTCTTACTTCACAGCCTGTCAGTGGTCTCAGCTGAATCTTGCCATAGCCTCCTAACTGGCCTTGCTGCCAGTCCCCTCTTGTTCTGATCTCTCCTTCACATTGGTAACAGTGTTATTTCTGAAAATACAAATATGAGTATGAGACTCCTCTGCTCCTCAGTGATCGTAGTATTAAGTCCAGACTCCTAAGCATTGCATAAGGTATGTTTCATAACATGATTCAACCTTTTCTACACTTTTCTCAATTGCACTGGAATATGGGCTGAATAATGCGATCTCTTTTACACTTTAATACCTTTTCATGTGCTTCTTCCCTACTCTGGATTGACTTTTTCTTCACCTGGCAAATGTCTAACCATTCAGTAAGATACAGCTTAAATTTTTAGCTCCTATGTAAAGTTTTCCCTACTGCTTCAATGCATAGATACTCTTTCTCTGCCTATCTGCACCTGTGATACATATTTCTATTTTCAAATACATGATACCATACTGTAATTTATTTGCTTACAAATTATTTGTATTACTGTGGGAGTTGCTAGAGAACTTAGAGAAGCTGCAGTTGAACTTATAAATATCTGCTTGTGGTCAGCCCTCCTTTCGCCTGATGCTCCATACCATTTGCTCCTAGAGCTATAATACAATATACAGGTCATTCAGTAAATACTTGATGGTGATAATAATGGAAAAGAAGAAAAATTACATTTCATGTACTATGTTTAAGAAGAAAGTCCTTTTATTTGAGAAAAACTATCAGGAAGGGGTGCCTGGGTGGTTCAGTCAGTTTAGCATCAGACTCCTGATTTCAGCTCAGGTCATGATCTTGGGGTTGTGAGATGGAGCCCTGAGTCACGTCTCAGTGGGAAGTCTGCTTGAGATTCTTTCCCTCTCCCTCTGCCCCTCCCCCTCCGCTCACTCCCTCTCTCTCTCTCTCAAGTAAATAAATAAAACTATATAGGTTTCTTTTTTTAATATTTTATTTATTTATTTGACAGAGAGAAAGAGGGAGAGCACAAGCACAGGGAGCAGCAGAGGGAGAGGGAGAAGGTAACTCCCCACTGAACAGGGAGCCCAATATTGGGCTCCATCCCAGGACCCAAGGATCATGACCTGAGCCAAAGGCAGATGCTAATCGACTGAGCCACCCAGGTGCCCCTAAATAAATAAATCTTTTAAAAAAAGAAGAAGAAGAAGAAAGAAAAAGCCAGAAATATGTAATAAATGTATAAATAAATAAATAAATAATACCAGGAATATGGTATTTCAGTACCAAAAGGATTGAAATTATCAGACCCCTTGCCCCAAAACCCACCCCAGATATAGCACATTCTCTGGTCCTAGGAATACAAGATAACAAAATGTTAAACCACATAATTAACCAGAAAAACAGAAGGCACTCAGAGTATTTCAGACAAAGAGTGATTATAACACAAGGTAATAGGTAATAAATTATTGGAGACGAGAAGAGCAAGAAAGAAAGGCAGACCATATTGCCCACTGATGAGGAACTATGAGAACTCGCCAGAACCTCCACATATCTACCAACTTTCACTCATGCAGGGGCCCTATTACGACATAAGAAATCACTTAATCTCAGCAGCTTAAAACAACAATCATATTATTTATCACAGTTCTGTGAATTGGCTGGACTCAGCTGATTGGTTCTGCTTCACATGCTGTTTGAGGCTGCAGTCATCTGCGGCTCAACTGGAATGAAATGTCCAAGATAACTCACTCACATGGCTGGTAGTTGGCACTGTCAGGTGGGATCTCGGCTGGAGGGGTCATGTGCAACACCTTGATTCTCCATGTGGTTTGAACTTAGAGCATGGCAGGATTCTAAGAGGGAGTGTCTCAAGAGTGTTCTGTTCCCAAGAGAAGAAAATAGAAACTGCCAGTCCTCTCAAGCCCTGGGCTCAGAAGTCCCAGAACATTACTTCCACCACATTTTATTGGTCAGAGCAATTTCAGGGCCAATTCAGATTCAAAGAGAGAAGATACAGGTATCTCTCACTTTTCAAAAGTTCAAGTTACATGACTCACTTTAAAGAAAGACCTACATTGGGACACTTGGGGGGCTCAGTCAGTTAAGCATCTGCCTTCTGCTCAGGTCATGATCTCAGGGTCCTGGGATTGAGCCTCACACTGGGCTCCCTGCTCAGCAGCCAGTCTGCTTCTCCCTCTCTCTCTGTGATCGCTCTCATTCTCACTCTCAAATAAATACATACATACATACATACGTACATAAAATTTTAAAAACAACCAAAAGAGGGGCGCCTGGGTGGCTCAGGGTTAAAGCCTCTGCCTTCGGCTCAGATCATGATCTCAGGGTCCTGGGATCGAGCCCCACATCAAGCCCCACATGGGGCTCTCTGCTCAGCAGGGGGCCTGCTTCCTCCTCTCTCTCTACCTGCTTCTCTGCCTACTTGTGATCTCTCTCTCTGTGTCAAATAAATAAAATCTTAAAAAAATAAAAAAGAACTAAAAGAAATCTGTTTTCTATAACCAAAAGAAATCTGAAGGGACTTTTTGCTTTTACAAAAAAGGTGAAAAGGAAAAATAGCATTCAGATTTGTTTGGCAGAGAGCCCTTATAGAGGCAGTGTGCACGCTGAACAGAGACTAGCATCGCTAACTCCTTCCCAGGGAACTATACTTAGCTTCTCAGCATCAAGCTGCCATAGCTTTGAACTGAGTCTGTGAGCATCTCTGCTTTATTGTGATTTATTTTGTGCCTCTGTTAGCAAGATGTGTCCCAAGGTGTCAGAAAAGCCTAAGAGAGGTAATTTTTTCAGACTGGGAATGCTCAAAAATTTTTTTCATTTAAATTAATAGTAATTGCTTCTTTGCCTCATGCCATTTCAGTTTACAAAAGTTTTCATGGGAACGTTCTGTTTTCGGATAGCAGGGGAGACCTGTATAAGCATATGGGAAGAGGATGAATTGTTGGGAGCTGTCTTTAGAAACTAGCTGCCGTGCTTGTCTTTGCACGTGCTTCTTCTTTGCTCTGAAATGCCTTCTTTTTCTTTTCCTGAAACATTCAAATTGCAAGACCCAGCTTACATTTCAGCCCACACCTAGAGCCTTCCCTGATACCTTCAGTGCACAGTCAGTAGCCGCTTTCTCCATATAGTCTGTGCCTGTGGTACATATTTCTATTTTTGTATCTATCACTCCTTATTATAATTTGTTTGCTTACATATTTTTCTGTGAGGGTGTCTAGGAGACAGTAATCATGTCATCATCATCTCCATATCTCTAGTAACTGTCACAGTAAAGGTGTTCGCAATTGAATTTATATATATCTGCTTGTGGTCAGTACTAATTTAGTCTGGTGTCCTACACCATCTATTTTTGGTGCTTCAATGTGGGGCCTAAAGGGAGATACTCAGTGAGTATTCAATAGTGATAATAGTGGAAAAGGACAAAAATTGCCTTTTAAATAGTCTGTTTAGGAAGAAAAGAACATGTATGAATCATTTAATAAAAAATTTCAGGATAATTGGTGTTTTAGTCCTGAAAGTTTGAACCTTTTCTGGACAAATAATATTCCCACCATGGCACATTCTCTGGTTCCAGGAATACCAGATTAAATGTTATACCACATAATCAGAAAATGGGAGCTAATCCATCAAAATCCTAGAAGAGGTTACAGGCAGCAACATCTTTGACCTTGGCCAAAGCAACTTCTTGCTAGACATGTCTCCAGAGGCAAGATGAACAAAAGCAAAAATGAACCATTGGGACTTCATCAAGATAAAAAGCTTTTGTACTGTAAAAGAAACAATCAACAAAACTAAAAGGCAACCTACAGAATGGGAGAAGATACTCACGAATGTCTTATCAGATAAAGGGCTAGTATCTAAAATCTATAAAGAACTTATCAAACTTAACAATCAAGAAACAAAAAATCCAGTCAAGAAATGGGCAGAAGACATTCTCCAAGGAGGACATTCAAATGGCCAAGAGACATGAAAAAATGGTCAACATCACTCGGCATCAGCAAAATACAAATCAAAACCACAGTGAGATACCACCTCACAGTGGGCAGAATGGGTAAAATGATTAACTCAGGAAACAACAAATGTTGACAAGGATGTGGAGAAAGGGGAACCCTCTTACACTGTTGGTAGCAATACAAACTGGTGCAGCCACTCTGGAAAACAGTATGGAGCTTCCTCAAAAAGTTAAAAATAGGATTATCCAACAATCTAGCAATTACACTACTATCTATTTACCCAAAGGATGCAAACATAGTGATTCAAAGGGGCACATGCACCCCAATGTTTATAGCAGCAATGTCCACAGTAGCCAAAATATGGAAAGAGCCCAGAAGTCCATCAACAGATGAATGGATAAAGAAGATGTGGTATTTATATACAATGGAATATTATTCAGCCAAAAAGAATGCAGGCTTGCCATTTGCAATGACATGGATGGAACTAGAGTGTATTATGCTAAGTGAAATAAGTCAGAGAAAGATAAATACCATTTGATTTCACTCATATGTGGAATTTAAGAAACAAAACAGGTGTAAATAGGGGAAAGGGAAGGAAAATAAAATAAGATAAAAACAGAGGGAGGAAACCGTGAAAGACTCTTAACTATAGGAAAAAAACTGAGGGTTGCTGAATGGGAGGTGCTGGGGGGTGGGATAATTGGGTGATGGGCATTAAGGAGAGCATTTGATATAATGAGCACTGGGTGTTCTAAGCAACTGATGAATCACTTATTTCTACCTCTGAAACTAATAACACACTGTATGTTAATTAAATTGAATTTAAATAAAAAATTTTAAAAAGTGGGAGCTCCTTGAAGTACTTTAAGCAGGAGGGATTTAAAACAGAAATTAGATAATTGTTCGCAAGTCTGGAGGAGCTAAAGGAGGTCCATGTTGCCCAGTGATGAAGAACTGTAGGAAGCTGCTTCTTCGCCTGGAGCCCATAGTTGTTGGCAGAATTCAAATCATGCAAGACCCCATGACTTAAAGGAATTATGCTCCTCTGCTCCCATGCTGCTGATGCAAACTACTAGGAACCCATGTTTAGTTGCTATCCAGATGCTATAGGAGCCAGCTGTTAATGACAACAGGGTGCAACTTGGCTGATGTCACCACTGCCTGAGCTAGAAGTTTGTTTCTACCTTCCTTTAGCTTTCCTATCTCTTGCACATGCCCACTGTTGACTGAATCCCGAACAGGATTCCTGCTAGCTAGGGAGTCCAAGGAAATTTCTAACTTGCAATACAATAAAATTGCGTGGATGATGCTGAACACATCACAATATCTGGAACATGGCATTATAAGCATAGCTTACAAAAAGAATATAGTAATTATAGCTCTTGCTATAGTTGTGCCCGGACTAGAATTTTAGGATGGAGGAGTTTCTGTCTTAAGCTTTTAAATAATTGATACAATAAGAACTTTTTTTGAACCAATGTCTAAAACTGGAGTACTAATGATCTTAGGTAACTTTCAGCCTGTTTTCTTACTGGCAAATTAGAAAAGCTTCCTGACTTGGCAGTCTTTCAAAAGTACAGAGGTAGAAGGATCTTTAAGCCTATTAGATGAGAAAATTATGTATGTGGACATATAAATATGTGTTTGTAAATATATTGATACACACATAGCATATTATGTGACAAAAAGATACCGTTTGAGAAAATGGAATTTTATTTTTGCCACCCAGTGACAGTATGACTTTGGTGGAGTACTGCCCAAAAGTTGAAATACAGCTCCACTAACGTTTATTGGGCATTGGCACTGTGCTTAGCACTAGGAACACAAAGATGCATATTATACATTCCAATTCAGCAAATATTTATTAAATATCTACCCACCGAATATTTAGGTCTTGGGTCTCCCAAGATGAACAAAGCCAGAGTTTTTTCCTAGGAGGTGTTCCTAATCCATGGGAAAAGACTGATAAGCAAATGATTGCAAAATTGTGATAGGTATGTTGGTAAGAATTTGGAAGTTGACCAAAAATGATCAAATGGTGAAATTTTAAAATTTAATTGACAATAAGAAACTTGGCATTTACTTAAAGTTACTCAAGAAGATGCCGTGTCTCAGGGAAAAAATCCTGGCTCTGGAATGAAAATATCTCAGGCAGTTAGAATTGAAGGTTTTTTGGTCTTTAAATGTGTTTAAAGTGCTCACTTTGGGAAATACCAGAAAGTATTTTCTTAAAGTCACGTAATCTCACCACAGGGACAGCCACCGGTAACATGCTGATGTATTCTTTTCTAATCCAAGGACATCTTTTTTTAAAACAAGGAAAATAAAACCAAAAATGAGGCCTGTAAGTCCACAAGGCATGATAGATTGCATGTAAATTAGAAGGCAAGAAAAAGAGAGTGAGAGTGAGAGAAAGAGAGAAGGATCCATTTGGGCCAGGTATTTCAAACTTCACAACATACACTTCAACTCAGTATCTTTTTCCCAATTCTCGTTCCTCCACTAGTACTTGCCCTTTTTAGGAAGGGCATTACCATCTATCCAGTAATGCAGTCGGATACATCCATTTACTGTCAGAGTAATCCTAAAACAGTCTAATTTGATTGTTGCTTTGATTGAAACCCTTCAATAACTCCCTGTCAACTTTGGTATCAAATGTTTTCTTATTTTAGCATCCTCTTCATCTAGCTCCCACTCATCTTACTAGCTTGACCAATGCCTTCCTGCTACCTACACAATTATCCACTCTAGCCATTGTAAAAATTTTGTAGTTCCACAAAGGTGTAGCAGTGTTCTCCAATCATCTCTGTCTTTCTACATGCTCTTTTCTCTCTCTAGAGTACCATTACTCACCTCCATCTTTTTTCTGTTTAATTGCTTCTCAGAAACCCAAGGGTTGCCTTTCTGGATGCTGACCTATTTTGTTCCCCCACTGTACCATGCACCTATCTCGAACATAGAATTTGTCATGCTGTCCTGAAATTATTGGTGTTCTTATCTGCTATCCAACTCAGCCAAGGGCTCCTTGATGATCTTGAGACTCCTGCTCCTATCACGGTACCCAACATATAGTAGATGTTATAAGGTTGAAGGAATTTATGTAAATTGGTAGATAAAAGGATTAGAGAATTTTTTTATTAGTAATCTTCAGGAAACACATTTAGAAATTATAGCGAATGTTAGTTGCTTATTCAATAGCTGCCTCCCTTTTTTATTATCAAAACTCAAGTTTCAATGTAGCAGTGTACCCCAAGGTTTGTATCTTGATAGTTCCAAGGCAGTCATGGCATCCCCATCCCCCTTTGCTAATAGCACATTTCAGTTGAGCATGATAGAGCATAGAGGGAAGCTGCAGAGGGTTCAGGGAGAGATCTCGTTAGTTTCTCTTCTTTTTTTCCCTTCCTGCTATATTTACTGTTCTGGAAGGGAAGTGAAGGCTGGAATGGGGTCAGTTGTCCCTTGTAATCATAAGGCAAAAGTTTTAAGAACAAAAAATAACACGCTGAGAATTGTGTAGGGGGAAAGACGGATAGTCTGGGTCTTTGATGAGATCATTGAGCCTTACCAATCCTAAATTGCCTGTCACATACAGACTCTCTTTTATGTAAGATAATTGAAATAGCTTCATTGTTTAATCCACTGTGTGGTTGAATGGTGACCCCAAAAAGATATGTCTATGTCCTAACCCCCAGAACCTATGAATGTGGCCTTATTTGGAAAAAAGGTCTTTGCAGATGTAATTAAATTAAGGATCTTGAGATAATCATCATCCTGGATTATCTGGGTGGGCCCTTAATCCAGTGACAAGGGTCCTCATAAAAAACATGCAGAGGTGGGGTGCCTGGGTAGCTCAGTGGGGTAAGTGTCTGACTCTTGATTTCAGCTCACATCATGATCTCAGGTTTGCTGGATCAAGCCCTACATCAAGCTCCATGCTCAGGGAGTGTCTGTTTTTCTCCCTCTTCCTTTGCCCCTCCCCCTGCTCACATGAACAAGCAGACTCCCCACTGAGCACAGAACCCCATGATGTGAGGCTCTAGCACAGTACCCCGAAATCATGACCTGAGCCCAAATCAGACACTTGACCGACTGAGCCACCCAGGGGCCCCAGTAAATAAGTGAATCTTTTAAAACACACACACACGCACAGAAGAAATGCACAGAGGAGAAAAATAGAAGCACTCGACGAATAATGTGTGAACTCAGAGGCAGAGACTGGAATTATGTAGTGACAATCCAAGGAATGCCTGGAGCCACCGGAGGCTGGAAGAGGTAAGGAAGGATTCTTTTCAAGAGTTTCTGGAGGGAGAATGACTCTGCTGACATGTTGATTTTGGGCTTTTGACCTCCAGAACTGTGAGAAAATTAATTTCTGTTGTTTTAAGCCATCCAGTTTGTGGAAATTGTTATGATAGCCTCAGGAAATAATACAAACTGTGAGTCAATTCTCTGTTGGTTTGCAGCCAAAAATATCTTAATCAATATAATGATTATTTTTAAGTTCAAGCTAAACATATAAAAAAAAGGTATTGGTAATAATTCAGGAAAGAATCCTGGAGTTCCTGGAAATTCTTTCCATTGTATTTCAAACTAAGATAGATATCAGTGTTGTCAGATCTGGGATTTAAGCATATCTCTGATTCCACTTCACCTTCCTCTACATCATTCTCCCTCAGGGACTAATGGGTGGTAGCAGAGATGAAAGTTATACCCTCCTTAAGACCTTTTTGTTTGTTTGTTTGTTTAGAAACTTTATTTTCTATCAACCTTCTTTCCATTTTGTTTGCTTTTGTGGAAGAGGAAGACCACTCAGTGATTGTTCCTACCCATTCCATGGCCTGAGCAGTGGGAGACGCAGACCAGTCTTCCGTGGCAGGCTGGGTGCTCCAGTCTTTGGCAGGGAACTGCTGACTAGGCACCAAGGGCACCTGCTCACCTTCAGACCAGTCTGCAACCTCGGGTTGAGTAGCAGTGAACTCAGGAGCTGGAACTGTCCATTCACCCTGAAAGTCCTCCTTGGTCACAGGGCTCTCAACAGCGACCTGTCTTCCTTTCCAATCTCTTCAGGATCTCTGTAGAAGTAGAGATCAGGCATGACCTCCCATGGGTGCTCACAAGAAATGGTGCTACCCATGTGCCCAACTTCCCAGGCCAGCATACACATTGGGCCCACTGAGTGAGCGCCCTTGTTGCAAGGGATGGCGATGTCCACATAGTGCAGAGGAGAGTCTGTGTTACACAGAGCAATGATATGCAGGTTAACATAAAATGCCTCTGTAAGAGGCTGGTGGTGAGCCCTGGGATCAGAAACTACCAACAGTCTCGGCTCTCCAAAGGCTGCCTGGATCTGGTTAGTGAAGCTTCCAGGAGTGAAGCTGCCAGCAATGGGAATGGCTCCTATAGCAGCAGCAAACTTCAGCATAGCTCACTGGCTAGTATTCCTGGAGGACGTGACGTTGACATCAGCTGGGTTTTCAATAGCAACAATGGCATGTTCTGTGGGCAGAAGCTTCTCCCAGGTTCTCTTCAGATTTATGATGAAGATGCCATCACTTTCCCTTTTGTAGATGTACTGTTCCATTTGGAAGTTAGGGTTGGTGCCACCTAAGTGAGTCCCTGCTGCAGGGAATTTGAAGACACCTTCCTCCTTCATTTGCAGGACATCAAGGGTTCTGAACATTGTGAAAGTTTCCCTTTAAGTTATAACGGGAATGCAGAACAATGCCATATAGACCTCTCTCTGGGTAGCATGGAAAAACTTAAGACCATTTTTGATGAAGTTAGAGTCATCCCTGGTCCAGCTCAATATGGGATTTTTTTTGTTCCTATTTTCAAATATAAGCAAAAGACACTGCAACTTGAGGTAGTTTCAAAAACATGTATAATTTGGAACAGAAAAATAACATTTAAAAATCAGGAAAAGAAAGAAAATCAAGACCAGGAGACATTTGGAATAAAGATATGCAAACTATCAGGTCCTACATCATTAGAGTTAAGTTGCAAAATTGAAATTATTAGGGGTCAAAGCAAAAAGAGTTAATAACAATTAGGTGATTCATGTTTCCTTAAGAAAAAACATATTAGTTTCAAGAAAAGGAAAGCTTTGCTTTTCCTGGTGCTTACTCTTTAAGAAATAACCATGTAAGTTTCAATGTAGATATCACGTCCTCTAAGAAGAGTTTCCTAATGACATCCTCCCTCCAAATTAGGTGCTACTACTATGTGCTTACCATTGTGTATCGCTAGTAAGATCTCTACAAGACTGTAAGTTCTTTGAGCACAAAGACTAATTAGTTTACTTATGTATTCTTGGTACCTATTCCATTGTCTGGCACATTGCAATATTCAGTATTTGTTGAGTAAGTGGGTTAATGAGACTTCATGCGGGGTGTGTCTACTTCCCATTTTAACGATGTATGGAGTTATGATTCAAGCTGTAAGTGGGACTGGAATTTTTCTTAGAAAATAGCTTGCAGTATGTTCCGAGATATGAAGTAGTTAACAGTTTAAAGCCTGTTTAAAATTATTTTACCCTACAAGACGTTCACTGCGAACTTAGCAGCTGTCCTCTGAAGTCATAGAACAGTGTTAGTAATGTCACATGGAACATGGTTTTTAAGCAGCACAGCTTCCTGTTAAACCCTCTGAGATGAACCAGCTGAATCCACTTACCAATCTTACTATCTCTTCAAGTGGGATGATCAGGCAGTTTATGTCTCCTAAACGGATTGATACGAAGCTAACAACACTACCTGTGAAGTATTCTTGTTCCCCAGAAAGTTGAATCTGCAAGTTTCTTTTTTTTTTTTAAGACTTATTTATTTGGAAGAAAGAGAGCGCAGAGGAAGGGGCGGAGGGGCAGAGGGAGGATCTCAAGCAGACTCCCCACTCAGCGTGGACCCCAAGATCATGACTGAGTCGAAACCAAGAGTCAGACACTCACTGAATGAACCACCCAGGTGCCCCTGAATCTGCAAGTTTCTAAAAGCTAACTTTCATTATAGGAAATAGAGGAGAGAAAGGAACAACAAGGAAACAAATAGACAAAACCAGAATGTGGTAAATTCAATAGGACAACTCATCTGGTCTCTACAGTCAAGTCAATGTCATCAAAAAGAGGAGAGGATGAAGAGACTGCTCTAGATTAAAGAGACTGAAGAAACAACCAAATGCAATTAGTTTAAAATCTGATTTTAACGAATCAATTTAAAAAATATAATTTTGATATAATTAGGAAAATCTCAAATAAGATCTGGGTGTTAGATGATACCAAAGAATTATTGTAAATCTGGTTAGGTGAGTTTCTCAGTTTGGGTTCTCCCAGACCCAGAGATAAAGATTCAAATACAAGTAGTATATTGAGAAAAGGTCCCAGGAAACACTGGAAGAGGAAGTGAAATGAGGAAGGAATAGAAGCCAATAAAAGCTGCACTCTTAATCAACTTAACCACTGTGGGCAGGTAGAACTTAATCTAACCGTTGTACTTGGAGAAGTAGTGTGGACTGTACCTCCGAGCTAATCCCCACCCCCAGGTCAAGAGACGTGGGTTACTTATATACCAGCTCCCCTCAGGCATTGGTTCAGCTGCTCCCATGGGAGGAGGAGACAGAGTGGGCTCTTCAGTGGCCAGAGAAATCCTTCAAGCCAAGAATATACACTGAAATGAAAAGGGCCAAAGTGATGTGGGAAAAAGCACCAACACCATTTGCTACAGTGTGATAATAGCGTGGTGGTAGTGTAAAAACATGCCTTTTCTTTAAAAACGAGTACTGAAATATGTGAGGGTGAAATGACGTCTGAATTTGCCTTAAAATACTTTAAATCTTTTTTTTTTTTTAAAGATTTCATTTATTTATTTGAGGAAGCCTGCACGAGTGGGGAGGGCCAGAGGGAAAAGGACAAACCCACTCCCTGGTCAGTGGGGCTCCATGCCAGGACCCCAAGAAATCATAACCTGAGCTGAAGTCAGATGCTCACCTGACTACGCCACCCAGATGCCTCCAAAACACTTCAATAATAAAATAAAAGGGACAGATGAGGAGTGCCTGGCTGGTCTAGTCAGTGAGCTTGCGACTCTTGATCTCTGGATTGTGAGTTCAAGCCCTATGCTGTAGAGATTACTTAAAAATAAAATCTTTAAAAAATAAATTAATTAAAAAACATGAAAGAGACAGATAAAACAAATATGGTAAAATGGATAGTTAAATCAGTCACGGTACGTGGAAGTTAATTATGCTAACCTCTCTACTTCCCTGTATATGAGAATTTTTTGCAATAAAAGTATTTTTAATGAAAGTAATGAAAATATGTCTGTTGAGCTGCCTGCAGTAATTGGATATAAATCTTTTCATTTAGAGAACTTGTGTCAAAAATAATGTTTTTAGTTTTAAAGATTTTATTTATTTATTTGAGAGTGAGGAAGGGAGCACAAGCGGGGGATGGAGGGAGCAGCAGGCAGAGGGAGAAGCAGGTTCCCCGCTGAGCAAGGAGCTTGATGTGGGACTCAATCCCAGGACCCTGGGACCATGACCTGAGCTGAAGGCAGACACTTAACCGATGGAGCCACCCAGGCACCTCTATAGAAAGAAAGGAGAAAGAGTGAGAGCGGGGGAGGGGCAGAGGAAGAGAATCTCAAGCAAATTCCACATTGAGTGCAGAGCCTGACCCCACAACCCCAAGATCCTAACCTGAGCCGAACTCAAGAGTTGGCCACTTAACTAATAGAGCCACCCAGATGCCCCCTGCTTTTCTCAATTTAATTTTTAAAAATATTTTATTTATTTATTTATTTGAGAGAGAGAGAGGGAGAGCAGGAGAGGGGCAGGGGTAGAGGGAGAGAAAGAATCTCAAGCAGACTCCATGCTGAGCGTAGAGCCTGACGTGGGGCTAGATCTCACAGTCCTGAGGTCATGATTGAGCCAAAATCAAGAGTTGGGCACTTAACCAACTGAGGCTAGATTTTCCAGTGAGCAACTGGGTTTAGCTGTAGCCAATACTTCAAATACTTCCCGTGTGCCTCTTACATGTCAAGCACTGTTAGATTCTGTAGCAAGAATATATAAAAGAGGTGGTCCCTGTTCTCAATGGAAACCTCAATATTATTATCATCTCGCTACCACTTTAAGGAGTCATTCATCTGTTCTCAACAATCCCATCCACCTTGACTCTTTGAAAACTGGGGATCATAGTCATTTTTTAAAAGATTATTTATTTATTTATTTGACAGAGCACAGAAGCAGGGGGAGTGGCGGAAGGAGAGGGAGAAGCAGGCTCCCCATTAAGCAAGGATCCCAATGTGGGACTCAATCCCAGGACCCTGAGATCATGACCTGAGGTGAAAGCAGATGCTTAACCAACTAAGTCACCCAGGTGCCTGTAGATCATAGTTACTTTTAATGTATTTTGCAGTACAGTGTAATTCTAGCAGGCAATATTAAGATTATGAAGTTTCTTTTAAACATTCATTACAAATTCTAGGGCTAAAATGAACAGAAGGTTTCCTTATTTTCTGTTAGGCATTGATTGTCTTTGCAGCCAAATTTTGAAAGGAAATTTATTTTAAAGACTGTCATTTTTAGATTTTATTATTTTAAGATAATATGCTTTTCTTATTTTTTTTTCAGTTAGGGCAAGCTGTTTTCTGTTTACCTTTTTTTGTTTGTTTCTGTGTTAGGTTAGATTTTGCTTCAGTAGCATCCTCAAAATCTTAGCGGCTTAAAATGGCAAGAGTGTATTTCTTACTCATGCTCTGTGTCCATCTTAGGCTGGTATGGGCTCTGCTCCATGTTGTTCTCACTAAATGATGCAGATTCACAGTCTTCACCCTCTGAAACATCACTGGGAACCATAGCAAGGGGAGGGAGAAGGGCAAATGGTGTAACATCTCTTAAAGTCTTCCTTTTGGAACTGACTCTCATGACTTCTATTCAGCTTTATTGGTCAAAAGAAATGTCGCCACTTCTAGCTTCCAAGGGGCAAGGAAGTGTAGTCCTACCATGTGCCTGCAAGGAAAAAAATCAGAAATATTGGGGAGTGGCAATATTTTCTTGTGGTCACCAAATATTCATTTAATTCTCCCTCATGCATGCAAAATACGCTCACCCTCTTCCCAAGGTAGACAACCTCAAAGCTCTATCTAGTCAGGGCATTGAGATCAAAACCCAGAATCTCGGGGCGCCTGGATGGCTCAGTTGTTAAGCGTCCCAGGGTCCTGGGATCGAGCCCGGCATCGGGCTCCCTGCTCGGCGGGAAGCCTGCTTCTTCCTCTCCCTCGGCCCCTGCTTGTGTTCCCTCTCTTGCTGTGTCTCTCTCTGTCAAATAAATAAATAAAATCTCAAAAAAAAAAAAAACCAGAATCTCTGAGTGATGTGCAGTCACCTGAAAAGTCAAGTTATCCGTCCCATGGAAAAGATAACCACTGTAAAGATTCCCTTCAGGAAGAACATGTGTAGCAGAGGCAGGCACCGATCTGTGGCAGTTTTGAAATTCTGTTTGGCAGCTATTTTGAGGCTCTTATATCATCCTGGGGAATGAGGAATATTTCTTCATGAAATCCTCACTCTCCCCCCCTGGCAGTGACCCCCTCGTTCATTGTTCTCCATTGCTCCTGATTCTTTCTGTGGATGACATTTTCCATCATTATCCTTGGCCACATCTGGAGTGGGTGTGGAGAGAATACGCCCTCTTCCTTTCTTCCCGGAGATATTGGAGTTCTAAAGGTGAATAGTTATGATCTCTTTTATTTAGTCCAGTGTAGTAATTATTTTGAAACTGCAACTCTCTCGGAACTTAATGAAAAGGGAAAGAAACAGAAACAAGTCATTTTCATCAGCTTCACAAGTTAATTGTCACCTCCATACTTCCTTCCAAGGCATAACTCTCATTTGGTATAATTCTTTGTTTTTCTAGCCCCTATCCATATCATATTATCTCTCTCTCTCTTTCTCCTTCTCCTTCCCTTCTTCCCTCCCTCTCCCTCTGTCTCTCACAGTGATTACATAGGTTTATCAGACTTGATGTGAGGTCACTTCCTGCCTTAATCTCTTTTCTCTGAGCCATTGTGTCTATATAACCTTAGTTGGTTGGACTTCCGATCTGGGACCTATTAATCCATTCAGAGTTTTAAAAAATTGGTGGAACAGCCATTCTCTTAATTTGATGTGTTGCCTTCAGGCTGAGTTCTAGTTATCCTTTGTCACAACAAGCATTTCTCAGTTTTATCTTTAACTATTTGAGGTTGAGAAGTAATTGCCTATTTCAACCCCATGAGTTCTCATATTGATGATTCTTTATTCTCTTCATTCTTGCTTGCAAACCAGCCAATTCTTTTTTCACCTCATTTCTTTTTTGTAATATCTTGTCAAATACAAGCCAACAGGAATGAACATAAAACTTTCCTTTTTTTTCAATCTGCTGCTTAAGCTACAAATTTATTATATGCTGTGTCTCCCAAATGAACTGTAGGAAACAGGTTTTTTTTTCAAAGATTTTATTTATTTATTTGACAGAGAGAGAGAGATTACAAGTAGGCAGAGAGGCAGGCAGAGAGACAGGGAGAGGAGGAAGCAGGCTCCCTGCTGAGCAGAGAGCCCGATGCGGGCCTCGATCCCAGGACGCTGAGATCATGACCTGAGCCGAAAGCAGAGGCTTTAACCCACTGAGCCACCCAGGCGCCCAGGAAACAGTTTTATGAAATGCTTTATCGCCTCATAACATGGATTGCTATCTCTCCACCCTCTGAGTATGGTTTCTTGCCACCTGTCATCTGTCTCTTAAATATTTTAGGTTCTTGTGACTGCACCTCACTTTAGATAACAATTTCTCCTTTCTATCTGTGATCTAGATAGTTTTTTGCTATAGCTAGATATTATAAATACAGAGAGCAAACTGATGGTTCCCAGGGTGGGGGAGAAAAGGGAAATAGGGAAAATGGATGAAGGGGAGTGGGAGATAAAGGCTTCCACCTAAGGAATGAATAAGTCACAGGAATAAAAATCCTGACATAAGGAATATACTCAGTGATGTTGTAATAGTGATATATCTGGACAGATGGGAGCTACGCTGTGGTAAACATGGCGTAATGTATAAACTTGTTGAATCGCTATGTTGTACAGGTGGAACTAATATAAGATTGAGTGTCAACAACACTCAAATTTTTTAAAAAATGGAAAAAAGAGAAAAAAGAAAATACAACAAAATAATTATTGAAATATATGAGAAAAATTTAAGTAATACTTAAAATGGCAACATTAAGCTTATTTTGCACTTAAAATGAATAAATTATGTTACCTAGAAAAATTATAGAGACTTATGATTCTACTACGATACTGAACAAATGAGATTCCTTTCCATTTTCTCATGTATTAGATTGTCAATTGGGCATGACAAAGTTATGCATTAGAGGCATGTTTATTTTTTGTGCAAATTATGAATAAAATATGTTTTTACATCAAAAATAATCTAGATAGTACATGTCTGGAATATAGTAAATGCCCAGTTTTTGTTTGCTGAGCTAGTACAATAATGGAAAGAATACTAGATTCAGGGTAAGGAGCACAGGATTTTCTAATCCTGGACCTGTCCCTATTGAGAAATAAGACCGAGAGGAAATCACTTATCTTTTCTAGATCCTACTTTCCTTATTAAAAAAGAAGAGATTGGGGCACCTGGGTGGCTCAGTTGTTAAGCGTTCGCCTTCGGCTCAGGTCATGCGGGATCGAGGCCCGCATCAGTCTCCCTGCTTGGCAGGGAGCCTGCTTCTCCCTCTCCCCCTCCCCTTGCTTGTGTTCCCCCTCTCGCTGTGTCTCTCTCTGTCAAATAAATAAAACCTTTAAATACACACACACACACACACACACACACACACACACACACACACACACATATATATATATATATAAAAGAAAAGATTTAGATAAGATGGTCTCTGTGGTGTCTTTAAATATCTAAGCACATGAAAATAAACTTCCTTAAAACTTGTGAAATTTTCATTTCTATAAGATGTTAGAAATTTGAAATTTTTTATCCTAAAGAGAAAGCTGAGCTTAATGAAAAACCTGGAGCAATAAATAATGACTTACAGTTAATCATAGCTGACACTTACAAGTACTTCCCAGCTTACCAATTGCTTTCATACATATGATCTCAGAATCTATCTGACAACTCAGACACTGGTAATAAATGTCTTGGTATTACATGTAATTTATGAATTTATAAGCTGAAATTATCTGATCAAATGTTCTCCAGAATAGGATAAAGATCTGTAGTCAACTAGAGAAAAGGGTGGAATATGTCATATATGATAGAAATAACAGCCTGGCTCTCACTCCAGTGTGTGTAGGAAAGCTGATTATGGGTGTATCTATTATTTAACAGAACGGCAGCCTGCAAATGGACACTTACGTGGAAATAAAAATCATAAACCTAAAAGCTCTGATTTAGGAAGAAACTCTAGGTCAAAATAGCATTTGATGAAAAGGCTTGCTGGGAGGCAGCACAAAGCAATAGTGAAGAACTCCGATTCTGAAACCAAGCCTACCTGTATCTAAACCTAAGCCAGTTCTTTGTTGGCCAAGTGACTTTCCGAAATTCACTTGACTTTTATGTGACTCACTTTCCTTATTTATAAAATGGGAATAAAAATACTACTTCTTAGAGTTGTTATGCAGATTAAAATACTTAATATTTGTAAAATGTCTAGAAGAGTGATTACATAAAATTTAACTTGTGTCTGTTAAATAAAAAGTTTAAATGTAAGTACCTTCTCATTCAGGAACATATTAATAGGAATGTATGCCATTATCAAGTGGGATATATTCCCAGAATGAAAGGATCCTTCAAAATATGAAAACCGATCAATGTAATATGCCTCACTGACAAAACGAAGGAAAGAAAGCCTATGATCATCTCAACTGATGTAGAAAAAACATTCATCAACACCCTTTCACAATAAAACTAGGAATAGAAGAAAATTACTGGGGTGCCTGGGTAGCTCAGTGGGTTAAGCCTCTGCCTTAGGCTCAGGTCATGATCTCAGGGTCCTGGGATCGAGCCCCGCATTGGGCTCTCTGCTCAGTGGGGAGCCTGCTTTCCCCTCTCTCTCTGCCTGCTGCTCTGCCTGCTTGTGATCTCTCTCTCTCTCTGTCAAATAAATAAATAAAATCTTTTTTTAAAAAAAGAAGAAAATTACCTCAACATAATGAAAGCCATATATGAAAAACTCACAGCAAATATATTCAATTGTGAAAGACTGAAAGTTTTTCCTCTAAGATCAGGAACAAGATAAGGATACTCCATCCACAACTTCTACTCAAAATAGTACTAGAGGTTCTAGCCCAGAAAAAGAAATAACAGGCATCCAAATTAAAAAGGAAGAAATAAATTTATCTCTGTATAAAGATGATATGATCTTATATGTGGAAACCCCTAAAGATTCCACAAAAAACCTGTGAGAAATAATAAACAAACTCAGCAAAGTAGCAGGATACAGAGTCAACAATAGAAATCCATTGCATTTCTATACACTAACAACAATCTGAAATGGAGATTAAGAAACCAATTCCATCTACAATGACGTAAAAAATACTTAGGAATTCACTTACCCAAGGAGGTGAAAGATTTGTATAATGAAAATTACAAATCATTGCTGAAAGAACTTAAAGAAAACATAAATAAGCCAAATTTACCCGTGTTGATGGATCGGAAGACTTAATACTACCCAAAGCTATCAATACTACCCAAAGCGATTTACAGATTTAGAGAAATGCCTACCAAAATTTCAATGGCATTTTTTTTTTTTTTTGGTAGAAATAGAAAAACCTGAGGCGCCAGAGTGGCTCACTTGGTTAAGCAGCTGACTTCAACTCAGGTCATGATCCTGGTGTCCTGGGATGGAGCCCTGTGTAGGGTTCTCCACTCAGCAAGGAGTCTGCTTCTCCCTCTCCCTCTACCCCTCCCCCCACGCTATCTCTCTCACACTTTCTTAAATCTTAAAAGAAAAACTTATAAAAAAGAAGTAGAAAAACCTATCTTAAAATTCATATGGAATCTCAATGGACTCTAAGTAGCCAAAGAAATCCTGAAAAAGAACAATGCTGGATCACTTACACTTCCTTGTTTCAAAACTTAATACAAAGCTACAGTAATCAAAATAGTGTGGTGATGGTATAAAAACAGACATCTAGACCAATGGAATAGAATAGAGTCAAGAAATAAGCCCTAGTACATATGGGCAAATGATTTTTGTGCTCTCTCTCACTGACAAATAAAATCTTTTAAAAAAGAAAATAAAAAGCTGTACCTTAAAAAAAAAAAACTTCCATAAAGTAACTCCAAGCCAAGGGAATACTTTCACATATCGACTGTGACCTGTTCTATATAGGAAGAAGATTCTGTATAAGAGAAGATTGTTTAAAGTGTGGGTCCTCAACTCAAGAACCAATATAATGTTTTACTTATTCTCTTTGTTTGTTTTCTTTAGAGTTATCCCCTAGAAATCCCATAGAAATATCTACTTCAAAAGATTCAGGAACAGGAATGTCTTTTTTTTTTTAAGGTTTTATTTATTTATTTGACAGAGAGAGAGAGAGAGAGAGAGAGAGGGAACACAAGCAGGGGGAGTGGGAGAGGGAGAAGCAGGCTCCCCATGGGGCAGGAAGCCCAACTCAGAGCTCCATCCCAGGACCCTGGGATCACGACTTGAGCTGAAGGTAGACGCCCAATGACTGAGCCACCCAGGCAGCCCAGTAATGTCTTGACTACTTATTTGCTTTATACACTACAGTTCAGTCTATCCATCATATGTGTATTTTTTAAAGATTTTATTTATTTATTTGTCAGAGAGAGAGCACAAGCAGGCAGAGTGGCAGGCAGAGGCAGAGGCAGAGGGAGAAGCAGGCTCCCTGGCAAGCAAGGAGCCTGACTCGGGACTCAATCCCAGGACCCCGGGATCATGACCCAAGCCGAAGGCAGCTGCCCAACCAACTGAGCCACTCAGACGTCCCTCATATGTGTATTTTAATAGTTACATAGTAAAGTTAAATAAAGAAGACACAAGTCATCAATATTAAGACGGAGAGGAACAGGGCACTTGGGTGACTAGGTCAGTTAAGCATTTGCCTTCAGCTTGGGTCATAATCCCAGGGTCCTAGGATTGAGTTCTGCATAGGGCTCCCTGCTCAGTAGGCAGTCTGTGTCTCCCTCTCCCTCTGCCCTTCCCCCCTGCTAGTGCTCTCTCTCTCTCTCTTGCTCTTGCTCTCTCTCGAATAAGTAAATAAACGTCTTTATTTTTTAAAAAAAGGAGAGGAACATCATTATAGAGTCTATAAATGTTGAAAATATAGTAAAGAAGTATTAGGAATAATCTTATACCAATAATTTCAACAATTTAGGTGAAATATACAAACTACCAAAGCTTACTCAAAAATATAATACTAAAATTTCATAGCTACTAAATCAAATTTTTAGTTAAAAACTTTCCCAGAGGGGCACCTGGGTGGTTCAGTCGCTTAAGCATCTGCCTTCTGCTCAGGTCATGATCTCAGGAGCCTGCTTCTCCCTCTCCCTCTCCCTCTCCCTGCAGTTCCCTCTGCTTGTGCTCACTCTCTCTGTGTCAAATAAACAAATAAAATCTTAAAACAAACAAACAAAACATTAAAAACCCCAAAACTCCCACAAAGAAAATTCTAGGTGCAGGTCTCTTCATGGTTGAAGTCTTACCAAAACATAAAAGCGAAATAATTAAAATTATATAAAAATTCCTTCAGATAATTGAAGAGGAGGGAATACTTCTTAATTAATTGTATGAGACCAGCATTAACCTGTTACCAGACAAAAACAATAGAAGAAAAAAAGTACATTCTAATATTCCTCATAAACATAAAGGCAAAATGCCTTTAGACAATTTTGGCAAATTAAATCCAATAATGGATACAAAGGATAATACATTATGATTAAAGTAGTTTATCCTAAGAAAGTAAGACTGGTGTAACGTTTGAAAATCACACACACACTCACACATTCATCTCAATAGATAGAAATCATTTGACAGAATTGACATTCATTCCAACAAAGTAGGAATAGAAGAGAACTTCCTCAACCTGACAAAGTCCATTAAAAACAAACAAACAAACAAACAAACAAACAAATGACAGCTAGCCTCATTGTTAATCATGAAAGATTAAATACTCTCTCTCTAAGATTCCAAACATGGCAAAAAATGTCCGTGCTCATTTTTTAAAATTCGATATTGTATTAAGGCTGTAAAAAGAAACAAAAACCATGTAAATTATAGAAAAACATAAAATATATTTGTACACAACATTGTCCTCTTTGAGAAAACCCTAAGGAGATGGAGTGCCTGGCTGGCTCAGTTGCTAGAGCATGTGACTCATGATCTTGGGATTGTAAATTCAAACCTCATATTGAGTAGAGAAAACTTAAAAAAATAAAATTAAAAAAGAAGAGAAAATCCTAAGGAACTATTTTAAAGATTTCATTTATTTGACAGAGAGATAAAGGGAGGGAGAGAAAGAGAGAGAGAGAACACAAGCATGGGGAAGCAGCAGACAGAGGGAGAAGCAGGCTCCCCACTAAGCAGGGAGCCTGACATGGGACTCAATCCCAGGACCCTGGGATCATGACCTGAGCCAAAGGCAGACATTTAACCAACTGAGCCATCCAGGCACCCCTAAGGAACTATTTTTAAAAAGCTACTATACCTAGGAAGTGAGTTATCATCATTGAAATATACAAGGTCAATATAGAAAAAATAGAAAAAAAAATAGCCATAGTAAGGGTTCAAAATTTAAAAATCTCTACCAGTCTTAATGGCATTAAAAATATGAAGTATTTATAAATAAATCTGAAGAAAGATGTTGAAAGCTGATAAGGATAAAACATGGCTAAGAGAGATTAAGGAAGACCTAAATAAATGGTGAGTTATAGCCTATTCATGGATCGAAGACTCAACATTGTAAAGATGTCATTCTCCCCTTACAGATTCAATAAAGTCCCAATAAAAAAGGACAACAGAATTTTTTTGTAGAAACTGACAAGCTGGATCTAAAATGTATATGAAAATAAAAAGAATCTAAAACAGTCAAAACAACTTTGAAGAAGAATAAAGTTGGGGTGCATTTACACTATTTAATTTCTAGCCTTATAAAGCTACAGTAATCAAGTTGATATGGAATTGGTATAAAAATAAACAATAGAATAGAGTAGAGAGTTTGTAATTAGAGCCAAACATAATATGGTCAATTGATTTTCACAAAAGATTAATGCAATTCACTGGGGAAAGAGTAATCTTTCAAACAAATGATGCTGAAACAATTGGATAGCCATATGGGACAAAATGAGCCTCCCACTATACACATGCTATACACCATTACTTCACAATGTATATACATTACATACAAAATTAACTCAGAATGAATTGTAGACTTAGACACAAGAGCTTACACTTTAGGAGTGCCTGGGAGATACAGTCAGCTAAGCATCCACTCTTGGTTTCTGCACAGGTCATGATCTCAGGGTCATGAGATCAAGCCCCATGTCAGGCTCTGCTTAGCTTGGAGTTTACTTGGGACTCTGTCTCCCTCTCCCTTTGCCTTCCCCCCTGCTTGCTATCTCTCTCTCTCTATCCCTCTCCCTCTCTCATAAATAAATAAATAAATAAATAAATAAATAGCACTTTAAAATTTCTAAGAGCAAACATGGGAGAAAATCTTCATGACTTTGGGTTCGGCAAAGATTTCTTAATAAGGGGACAAAAAGCATAAAAGAAAAAACCCTACTGTATTAATTATTTGCTATTATGTAAGAATTACCTCCAATCTTAGTGATTTTAAAACAATATACATTTTGACTTTTGTGTGTTAGGAATCCAGGCATGACTTAGCTGAGCCTTCTGCTTCAGAGTCTCTGATAAGACTACAATTAAGCAAAAAAAAAAAAAAAAAAAAAAGACTACAATCAAGCTGTCCATGTGGCTGTGGTCTCATCTGAAGGCTCATCTGTGTAAGGATTCACTTTCAAGCTCACTAATATGGCTGTTGGCAGGATTCAGTTTCCCAAGGGTTGTTGAAAAAGTCTTAGTTTCTTGCTGGTTATTGGCCAGAGGCCAACCTCAGGCCACATGGGCTTCTCAAGAGTGCAGCCCATGACAGAACAGCCTGTTTCATCAAAGAATGAGAGAAAAACCAGAGAGAGGCTATATGGAAGAAGGAAGTCGTGGACTTTCATAGCAGAATCTTGAAAGTGATGTTCCATCACTTTCCCCTCAAGCTTTTAATTAGAAATAAATCACTAGGTCCAGCTGACACGCAAGAGGAGGGGATTACACAAGGGCACAAATGCCAGAAAGTGGAGATCATTATAAGTCATTTCAGAAACGGACTACCACAAAGAACAAATTAAATTTTATAAAAATTAAGAGCTGTTGCTCTTCAAGAGACACTCTTATGGACTGGGGAAAAAATTGCAAAGTATATATCCAATAAAGAATTGGTATCTAAAATATATAAAGAACTCATATAACTCAATGAGAAGAAAATAAACCAATTTTTTTAAATAGGCAAGAGAGATTTAAATAGTTGGTTCACCAAAGGAGATACATGGATGGCAAATAAGTACATGGCATAATGCTCAGCATCATTGATCATCAGGGAAATGCAAACTTAAAATGTAATGAGATACCACCATATACCCACTAGACTGTTAAAATTGGGAAGACTGATAATATGAAGTATCAGTGCATATGTGAAGCACCTGGCACTCTCATACACTGCCAGTGGGAACTTAAAATGGTACAATCTCTTTTGAAAACAATTGGGAATTTCTTAAATAGTTTATCATAGACCTACTGTATGACCTAGCAATTACATTCTAGTAAATTATTTCTATTGCTGGTGTAACAGTTTATCACAAACTCAGTGACTTAAAATGATATACATTTATTATCTTACAGTCTTGGAGGTCAAAAGTCCAAAGTCACTCTCAAGGTGTTGGCAGGTCTGGTTCCTTCTGGAGGCTCCAGGGGAGAATTAGTTTCTTTGCCTTCTAGGTTCTTCCTTGGCCCATCATCCCATCCTCCATCCTCAAAGCCAACAGCATAGACTCTTTTTCCAATTTCTTTCTCTGTCCACTGCTCCACCATCACTTTATCCTCTAAGTCTACTGCCTCCCTCTGGTAAAGATGTTTGAGATCACATTGGCCTTACTTGGATTATCAGGATGATATCATCATTTTAAATTCCTTAACTTACTCACACCTTCAAAATAACTTTTGCCATATAAGGTAACAGATTCACAGGTTCTGGGGATTAGGACATAGACATCTTTGGCAAGTCATTATTCAGCCTGCCAAACTCTTCTATGTAATCTGCAAAGAAAAAAAAAATGAAAGCACACAAACTTTTACACAAATGTTCATAACAGTTTTATTAGTAATATTTACGAGTAGTTTATTTGTAAACCAAAATATCTTATTGTCAATCAGCATGAATGGATTTGTAATATACCCATACAATGAAACACTACTCAATAATAGAAAGGAACTAACAATTTATATAGCAACAAAGAGATGAATTCAAGATAATTGCAGAATAAAAGGAGTACAACAGTAAAGAGTGCATACATCATGATTCCATTTATGGAAAACTCTAGATAGCACAAATTTATAATGATCAGAAGCAAATGAACGAATGCCTAAGGACAGAGCAGAATAGAGGGAGGAGGGTTTGGGTTACAAAGGGCCATATTTATTTATTTATTTATTTATTTATTTATTTATTTATTTATTTATTTTTAAAGATTTTATTTATTTATTTCACAGATGGAGAGAGATCACAAGGAGGCAGAGAGGCAGGCAGAGAGAGAGAGAGGGGGAAGCAGGCTCCCCGCTGAGCAGGGAGCCCGATGCGGGCCTCGATCCCAGGACCCTGAGATCATGACCTGAGCCGAAAGCAGAGGCATTAACCCACTGAGCCACCCAGGCGCCTGGGCCATATTTATTTATTAACTTGACTGCTGTGATGGTTATATACATCCCTTAAAAATGTGCAGTTTATAATATTCCATTATACCTCAATAAAACTCTTAATATAAGCAAACAAAAAACTAATTTATTACTTCTGCTTGGATTAAACATAGTATAAGGAGTTGGGGCATTTTGCTGGAAGAGAAACTGTGTTCATCTTGTTTTCTTAGCAAACTGGATTTGATGAGGAGCAGGGTGCCAAAGAAATGTAACCAAAACTACCTCTTTTTCAATATCTCTCTATTTTTCAGTTTTCCACAAAAGTTGTTGAAATCCACCAAAAGGGTGATAGTATCTTAAAGCTTCTTTCAGAAGACTCTGCCTGGGGAAATTCTTTGCTTTCAAAAATAACTAGTTAACACTTGAGGCTCAAAAGTGCTTATTCTCACCGAGAATTCTCACCTAAGCATTCTCTCCCTTTTTCTTTTAGTTATAGATTTTAACATAGTACATGTCAGATGAATAGGAACATGCCACATAGGTCTCTGCTTTCAAAATCCAACTGAAAAGCTAGAATGCAAGAAGGATTCTTTAAGCGGTACATAATCCAATATTTTGTACTGAGCACTGCTTATATTCAAAGAATTGAATTATTCATATTCAGTTTATTTCTCCTTTTGGATTTTCATGGTAACAGAAATACATGTTTTGTTGCTGCCTAATATTTGCTGTACTAAGTGGGCTGTAATCTGTAAGGACTATATGGTCTGGTCAAGAGACAGAATAAAAATAGTAATAGGGTCATGAAGGTCTTCCACAAAGAAGTGGAAAATTCAGTTTTATTTCAGATTTAACAATCTCATGTGAATGTCATGATATTTATGATATGAATGTCCTAATATCAGCATGTCCTAATATTACACCTAAATATTTACATCATTTCCAAATATTTGTCTGATATTTGCAGGTAATAAATTGTACAGAAAAACAGGCCTGCAAACTATAACCAAAGTCAAGGTTCTTTTTGCTCACTGCAGGGACAGTTTCTTTTCACTTCTATACAATGTAGCATTCTTGCCATTAGATGGCAGTCAAAACTAATGTAATGATTAAACTCCCCTACCTTCTGTTTAATAATGATTTGCATGTGTGAGAGTTAACATTATTCAATGGACAAGGTTCTGAAAAGTTCAGTGAAGATTGTAAAACATTGTAAATGATCCAGCATTCCATTTGGAAAGCAGAAGTATTTTGCAAGGTAAATAAGTGTCCCCTTAAATAGCTCAGCTTTTTTCTTTTAAAAAAATTAACTTTCTAAAAATTGATGTGTAACATATATACAAAACGCATAAATCTAAATACCTCCAGTTTGAAGATCATCACAAAGTGAAAACACCTGTATAAACATTCCCCATCTAAAGTGAAAGAACATCACCAGCATCTCAAAAGACCCTTTCCTGCTTCCTCTTAATCATCACCCTTTTCCTTCTCCCCAGAGATAAACATTATCCTGACTTCTGACATTATAATTTAGATTTTCCTGTTTTGAGAAATTTTATAATTATGTGGTATAAATTCTTTGTGTCTGCCTTCTTTCACTTAATATTTTTGTTACTTTTGCTTATAGGTATATTTCATTCTTTTTCTTTGTGGTAATGTATTTTATTATATGAAAATACTTCTATTTATCCATTCTACTACTGAAGGAAATTTGGAGTGTTTTTAGTGTTTAGCTGAATAATTATGCTATGAACATCCTTGTACATGCTTTTTGGCGTGCATATGAATGTTTTCATTTTGAGTATATATCTAGGAGTAGAATTTTTGTGTCAAATAGTATGTATGTTGCCAAATAGTTCCTCAGAATTGTAGCAATTCACATTTCCACCAGTGTGTGAGGATTTCCATCGTTCCATGTTTTCACTGACACTTGGTATTGTCAATCTTTCGAATATTAGCTGTTCTGATAGACAGGTAGTAATATTTCATGGGGTTTTTAAATGTGCATTCTCTGATATCTAATAAGACTAAACACTTTTTAATGTATTTGTAGACTATTTGAATATTTTCTGTTTTTTTTCCTTCAGTAATCTCTAGATCTAACATGGAGCTCGAACTCATGACCCCAAGATCAAGAGCAGGATGCTTTACCAACTGAGGCAGTCAGGCGCCCCTGAATATTTTCCTGTGTGAAGTGCTGATCTGTGTGTTTTGCCAATTTTCTACCATGTTGTTATCTTATTGTTTTGTAGTTCTCATATTCTCGATAGGAGTTCTATGTTGGATATATGCATTTCTAATATATTCTCCTCTTCTGGGCTTGATTTTTCATTCTCTCAAAAGCGTTTTTTGAGAAATACTAATGAACACTAATTTGCCAAATTTTCCCTTTATGCTTAGTGCTTTTCTTGTATCCTATTTAACACATTTCTGCCTATTATCACATCATGAAGATGATCTCTTATGATCTATGTTCTAGATCTATGTTCTAGAAGCTTCAGTATATTAATTTTCACAGTTAGAGCTAAAATCTACCTGGGATTGAATATTATGTATTACATGAGGTAGAGGTCAAGATTTATTTTTTCCATACAGGTATCCAGTTGATTGAGCACCATTTGATAAAGAGGCTAGAACTTTCCTACTCTTCAGTGCCAACATGTGTGTTTTATGTTCAGATTTTTTAAAACTCTATCAGGTTTGTTTAAAGTAGAACATATCCATATTTAGCAAAGTTCATTCTTTGGTAGAGTTTTTCTGGAAAAAGAGAGTCATTAAAAATTCCATTAAAATCCTTTAATATATACAGTTGCATAGTTTTGACAAAACCTAAACACATTTGATTATAATAGGGTATTGCATTTTCTGAGTTTAAAACTCTCCTTCATTAAGGGAATTTAAAGTAAAAGATAAATAATTTTCTTGAAATGAAGCAGTTTGTATAGGCTTAGAGATGATCCTGGTGACACTTTAAAATCAATTAATCAGTCTTTGGGTGCCTGGGTGGCTCAGTCATTAAGCACCTGCCTTCAGCTCAAGTCATGATCCTAGAGTCCTGGGATCGAGCCCCACATAAAGCCCCACTTCCCCAGTGGAGCCCCTCTTCCCCCATGGAGCCGGGCATTGGGCCCCCTGCTCCATGGGGAGCCTGCTTCTCCCTCTGCTATTCCCCCTCCCCCCCGTTTGTGTTCTTCTCTGGGTGTGTCTCTCTGTCAAATAAATAAATAAAACCTTAAAAAAAATAAAATCAATTAATCAGTCTCAAAGCTAGTATTAATCTGCCTTGTGACTGATCTGATCCAAACCTGGGAAAGTATTACAGTCAAGCTGGGGAAACATGAACAGATTCAACGGTTTGAAAACAAACACACTAATATAAAATCAAGTATTTTGTCTTTTACCTCTTCATAGTAGCCTCGATAAAAGATGGGGAAAAAACTCAAACCAACCATGAGTACTGTTTCCAGAAATTCAAAAGATTTGTAATTTTAAAAATCTGATTGTGTGGTTTTAAACAAGTGGTGTTGTATTCTAAAATTCTTTCTGTACTTTATAACTTTTATACTTGACTGTAGATTAACTTGTTTACTACTTCTAGGAGAGTGTGATTATATATTTTCACAGATGGTCTTATCTGGCTGTCTTTCTATTTAAGTCTTACCAAATTATCTCTTGTACTTAAATACATTAAAATATGTTGTTTGATTAATTATATTATATATCTGCAAGTATAATTCTTTAGGAAAACAACAAATAGAAAAAGATAAAATGTTTAGATTAGAAGTTTGGGATTTATAATTGAATTGACTTTCTCCATACTTCAAAAAAAGCCTTAAGCTCACTTCCTTTTTGCGGATTATTCACTCTTTAATAAACACTTAGGGGCGCCTGGGTGGCTCAGTTGGTTAAATGTCTGCCTTCGGCTCAGGTCATGATCCCAGGGTCCAGGGATGGAGCCCTGCTTCTGGTTCCCTGCTCAGCAAGGAGCCTGCTTTTCCCTCTTCCTCTGTTGCACCCCTTGCTTGTGCCCTCTCACTCTCTCTGTCAAATAAATAAAATCTTAAAAAACAAAAACATAAACAAACCAATTAACTCACCTCTGCTGATCTTTTGGCAGGAAAGTGGCTGTCATGGTTGCTTTGGTTTTTCTGAATTCTTTTTATTAATTTTTAAAGAGTTTCTTTTGACCTGTATTTCTGAACAAGTTTTAAAATGGTAACTAACTGATACCATTTTTACTTGCAATTTTAAAATAACTTTCAAGTTTGGGAGAATTTATTCATTTTTAAAAATGTACAAAAATTTCTGTGCACCTTACAAATCTAAAATAATTAGCTCCTACCCATTCTTTTTCTGTACAAAAAAAAGTACAATTAAGAACATCATTTTATAAATAATTTTCATTTTAAGATTTCTTTTGAATCACATTTTAGTTATAGTTTATTGGCAATTTGGAAACAAATAAAAATGAGATATAAGCATTTGATATAAAAGAATCTGAGAATCACCTCTAGAAATATGATTTCCTTACATCTATTGTCAACCTTGAAGCTCTATAGAAAATGAATTTTGTTTTATTATTTGAGAACCTTTCATTTTCATTTATTAAATATTAATTGAATACCTATTCTGAGCCAGGAATAGTCCTGTGCTCAGAGGAGACAGACAAGTAAAAAGGCTTATTTGAATTATCTGTTTAGATGTAGGTACTGAGCACAATAAGAACATACCAAGGAGCACCAAGTACAACGTCAGGAGAGGAAAGAAGAAGGAAAGGAAGATTCACAAAAGGCTTCTCAGACCCATCACATGTGAGGTGAGTCTTCGAGAATGTGAGTTAACCAGATGGAGAGGAACACGTGCACCGAGGCATGATAGGTCCCCAGGCAGTAGTGGAATTAAGTGCATTTGGATATGGCTGGAGTTTGGGAGTAATGGCAGAGTGGTAGGAGACGGGGGGCGAGACAGTTGGAGGCCATATCGTGAATGTTCTTGCATGTTGACAAAATTCACAGTTCTGTAATGTTTCTTTTTATTAAAAAAGGATTTTAGGGGGCGCCTGGGGGGCTCAGTGGGTTAGGCCTCTGTCTTTGGTTTAGGTCATGATCTCAGGGTCTTGAGATCCAGCCCCGCATCAGGCTCCCTGCTCAGTAGGAAAGCCTGCTTCCCCCTCTCCCTTTGCCTGCCTCTCTGCCTACTTGTGATCTCTCTCTCTCTGTCAAATAAATAAATAAAATCTTAAAAAAAAAAGATTTTAGGATGATCATCTGCATCCTTGTAACCAACAAAATATTTAGTATTATTGAGGAAAAAATCAGATTGCCCTCTCACAAAGAGTAAGGGAGCTAGTGATAATGACCTCAGAAATTACCCAGTTTGGAGGCTAAAGAAGAATCTCCAAGAAGCCCCAGGACTACTCTCAGTGAAAGAACACCAGGCACCCTTTTCTACAATATGGGTTCATAATAATTGCTAGAGTTGTTTTTGTGAATGAAATCAAATGCCTTGGATAAATTGTGATACAGTTTTGTCATTTGTGGCACATTCCTTTCCTCTGCACACAATGGACCAGAAATAGAACAGCAAAAATGGGAAGTAAATTCCCCCCCCTCAGATTTTATATTTACCTATAAAAATTCTTTTTTAAAATTTTTTATTTCTTAATTCTTTGCCCCAGGGGTACAGGTCTGTGAATCATCAGGCTTACATCTTTCACAGCATTCACCAAAGCACAAACCCTCCCCAATGTCTATAACCCATCCACCCTATCCCTACCCTCCCACCCCCCAGTAACCCTCAGTTTGTTTTGTGAGATTAGGAATCTCTTATGGTTTGTCTCCTTCCCCATCCCATCTTGTTTCATTATTTTTCCCTCCCTACCCCCACCCTGCCCCTCAAGTTCCTCATATCAGAGAGATCATATGATAATTGTCTTTCTCTGATTGACTTATTTCGCTTGAAAAAATTCTTTGCTGCCAAGTTTGCTGAAATGGAGAGAAGCATGAGTGGAGAAGAGGCACGGTTTCTNAAAAATTCTTTGCTGCCAAGTTTGCTGAAATGGAGAGAAGCATGAGTGGAGAAGAGGCACGGTTTCTTCAGATTGACCTCAGGCGAACAACTAGGGCAGTGCTCTGACACCCTCAGCTGGGGAAAATGGATTGAATCCTGAAGAACTGTAGTCAGTCCATGAACACTGAAGGATGTTTGCTGGATAGTGGGTAGGATGAGGTAAATTGTGAACAGGTAGGGCTGTCTCTTTGCACCAGGCTGGGCAAACTCTTACCATGCCAAAAAGAGTTTCCTGGAGTGGCAGGTCCTTGCTACTCCTGGCCTCAACCACTAGAAGTGCAGAAAAGGCAGGTTACTTAATAGAGGTATAAGCAACTGCTCAGTTACCCCCATTGCATACTCTAGGGGTTGAAAACATTAATTAAGAGTCCATTTTCCTGAGCCTTCAGCTTAAACACTGAGCAGTTTCCTGTCTCCCCACCCCCTGAGTGTGGACTGGTTTGACTCACTCCGTATCAGTCCTAAACAGAATCTTTCCAGTGTAGCTTGAAGTGAGTCATTCATTTTCTGGGTCTTTCCTGGGAGATATAAGGGATGGTATTTGTGTCAGTGTGGAGTGTGTATGTTTGTGTTTGTTGTTTTTTTGGCAAATGCCATGGAATAGTATATGTGTGATTTTGATGACTAATCAGGGGCGCCTGGGTGGCTAGTTGGTTAGGAGTGGGCTCAGGTCTTGATCCTGGGGTCCTGGGATCAAGCCCTGCATCAGGCTTCCTGTTCAGTGGGGAGCCTGCTTCTCCCTCTTCCTCTATCTTCCCCACCCCCAGCTTGTGCTCTATTTCAAATGAATAAAATCTTTTTTTTTTT